>CM030182.1:12041113-12043613 GCA_017639675.1 Aplochiton taeniatus
CCCTGGTATGGGAAGATCATCTTGATAGTCGAGCTATAGGCAGACACTTGGAGCAAACATTGGATCAAACACCTGTCTCCACGCCACATGTGGATTCACTTTAAAGGATCCAGCTCAAACATGTCGTCTCAGACATCGTATTACACTCGGGTGGAGCATAATGTGTGTGTGTGCGTGCGTGTCTGTGTGTGTTCGTGTGTGTGTTTTTACCATCTGAACCCTGTAGAGAATGCTGATACCCAGGGACATGAAGGGTTTGGAGAAGTCTATGACCTTCTCTCTCTCTGAGGTGATCGTGAAGCCAGCCACAGCCAAATCTGCTTTCTGTAAGCAGGGGGGGGGGGGGGTTAGACAGACAGGGAGGAGAGATGGAGTGTGAAAAAAAACAAAGAGAAGAAAAGGTGTTGGCCTGATAGAGGAAGGAAAAACGAGACAGAGAGGGCAAGAAAATACCTACAAATGGGACAAAAGAGAGTGAAAACCCAGCCGGAACCAGCCGGCTTTGTGGGGTTAGGTGGAGGGTCCAACATGAAAGCCTGGGTCAAAGAAGAAGTAAAAGTGGAAAGTCTGAGCGGGTTCCGCATCAACGACTTAAAAGCAGATCTGACATATGGCAACACAGCAGGAAGCCAACTATGTGTTACTGTGCTCGGAGTTGTACGGGGGTGGGGGGTGGGGGGGGTTCAGAGGAAGGAGGTGGGGGACAGGAGCAGGAGGGATAGCCGAAGTGGCAGCCCTCAGCTGTGAAAAGGTGAGAAAGTTGGTGAGAGAGTGACAGACAGAGAGAGAGAGAGAGAGAGGGAGACAGAGGGAGAGAGAGAGAGAGAGACAGAGAGTAACAGAGAGAGAGAGACAGAGAGAGAGACAGAGAGAGAGGGAGAGGCTTCTCCAAGCCCCAACTGAAGAGCAAAGGGGATGGTATACTATGGACGGGGCGCTGTGCCACTTCTGACAGAACAGCCAGCCCTCACCCCCGTGACGTTCACTAAACCTGTACAAAGTCCACAACACGCTGCCGGGTGACACTTCAGGACAGGGCCCACAGATCTTCAGCTGGTAGTGGAGCCACATTGCATACAAATCCAATACTTTTTTTTTTCAGAACATTACCATTGAAAATACCTGCTAGAATACTGAGGGCATAAATCTTGGTGTGAAAAAAATGCACAAAATATCTTATTTTTTAAAAAAATTTTGGGAAATGATAGTACTTTATGGCAGTGGGAAATGTTGTCCGCCTACTACTGATAACTTGGAAAAATGGGACAATTATCCACTGAATAGTGCTGTGCAGAAGTCAATAAAAAAGTATTGGATGTCAACAGTAAAAACAGACTAATGCTTCCAGAGAGCTGAGGGTGATGCGATGTCGACGACTAGAATGGGGGATGTACTGAGGATTGTGATAATGTTGGCATCTATTAATATGGTTGAGGATTGTGATAATGTTGGCATCTATTAATATGGTTGAGGATTGTGATATTGTTGGCGTCTATTAATATGGTTGAGGATTGTGATCATGTTGCCGTCTATTAATATGGTTGAGGATTGTGATAATGTTGGCATCTATTAATATGGTTGAGGATTGTGATAATGTTGGCATCTATTAATATGGTTGAGAAATGTGATAATGTTGGCATCTATTAATATGGTTGAGGATTGTGATAATGTTGGCATCTATTAATATGGTTGAGGATTGTGATAATGTTGGCATCTATTAATATGGTTGAGGATTGTGATAATGTTGGCATCTATTAATATGGTTGAGGATTGTGATAATGTTGGCATCTATTAATATGGTTGAGGATTGTGATAATGTTGGCATCTATTAATATGGTTGAGGATTGTGATAATGTTGGCATCTATTAATATGGTTGAGGATTGTGATCATGTTGGCGTCTATTAATATGGTTGAGGATTGTGATAATGTTGGCATCTATTAATATGGTTGAGGATTGTGATATTGTTGGCGTCTATTAATATGGTTGAGGATTGTGATAATGTTGCCGTCTATTAATATGGTTGAGGATTGTGATATTGTTGGCGTCTATTAATATGGTTGAGGATTGTGATAATGTTGCCGTCTATTAATATGGTTGAGGATTGTGATAATGTTGCCGTCTATTAATATGGTTGAGGATTGTGATCATGTTGGCATCCGTGAATGTGTTGAATGTGCCTGTCAGTACAGTCATATTTATGTGTATATTCCTTATTGATAATGGTGCTGCGCTCAAGCCACTTATTTTGGACTGTCTTGAGATATATGTATGTACTTGTTATCTGTCCTATATCTATAATGGCACTCAGTTTAACCCTTGGAGAGCGACAATCGTTCCCACACATTCAAATAAAAAAGAGCACTCATATTCCACACGCATATTGAAACAAGTGACCCAAACATATGCTACACAGTGTCGTATGACTCGACCATTACAATGGTCAATTACTAAAATCGAAGATACAATTTGACTGTTTAAAGACCAAGTGAATATAACCT
>CM030182.1:12048613-12091113 GCA_017639675.1 Aplochiton taeniatus
ACGTCTTGATCAATTCATGAATCACAAAAATATGCCGCTGAAGGCTCATATTGTACGGAGACGACACTACTGATCCTCACCAAGCCTAATCAGGCCTGTGACTAGAGATTCCGTTAGAATAGATTATTCTGCTTAGCACAGGACATCAGTGAGGGAAGCCGATATCATCGTAGGGCTACAAACAGTATGTCACAGTTACCATATACAACTAGAAACTCCCAATACAAGGTTTTAGTTCACTATTCGAAGTGGCAAAACATGTTGGATAGATATTTTTATGTTACTTTTAAGAGAGAGCAGAAAAGATCTACTAAAAAACTGCTTTTACAAAACGAAAGCAGTTTAAGTGACCCCCGGTGACCCGCAAGTGACCCCTGACCTCCTTGTGGCCTCCACGGTGCTTCTCCAGGATCCTCAGGGTGTAGTTTGTCCTCTGGCCTTTACTGTTGAACTCTACCCGGCCTGTCAGACCATCGTACTCCACCTGGAGCAGGGGGCAGGGATGGAGAGAGAGGGGCCGGTACAAAGAGATCAGGAAAATGGGAGCCAGAGGGCATTAATGGATATCGGAGGACGGAGTGAAGAGAGGAAGAGGGGAGGCGGGAGATCGGAACAGGTGAAGAGGGGCGGAAGGGAGCAGGGTCCAGGACAGGGAAGAGAGATAAGGAAAGGGGGACAGGCGCAAAGGAGAGAGGCAAGAACAAAAAGAAAAAAAAGTATTGGTTGAGAGAGAAGAGAGATACAAATACAGAGAGAGAGAGAGAGAGAGAGAGAGAGAGAGAGAGAGAGAGAGAGAGAGAGAGAGAGATGTGGACACCAAAGTTGAACAAGATGGCGGGAGACGGAGGTAATTGGGGACACGGAGACACAGCAGGGACACAGAGGTAATTGGGGACACGGAGACACAGCAGGGACACAGAGGTAATTGGGGACACGGAGACACAGCAGAGACACAGAGGTAATTGGGGACACGGAGACACAGCAGAGACACAGAGGTAATTGGGGACACGGAGACACAGCAGAGACACAGAGGTAATTGGGTACACGGAGACACAGCAGGGACACAGCAGGGACACAGAGGGAGACAGAGGGGGCCCGGGGGCCCAGACAACTGCAGTGGATCTGATAAGTGACAGGCCTGGGAGGGACAGTGAGACGCGCGACCAAAACAAAAGGCATGCCAAACTGTTTGTGTGAGAGGAGGAGAGAAAAAGTGTGTGTGTGTGTGTGTGTGTGAGTGAATGAGAGAGAGAGAGAGAGAGAGAGAGACAGAGAGAGAGTGAAAGAGCTTTAAGATGAATTACACCGCAAAACGGGAGGAACAGAGACAACGACAACGAAGAACAATGGATAGAGGGGAGGGACGGACAGGGGGACGGAGTGATGGAGCGAGGGAGGAGTGGGGAAGCTGCCAAGAGGAGTGCAGGGATGATGGAATAATGCACCGAGGAGGAGGGAACAATGTCGGGGACGGAGAGAGACGCACGCCGAGAGACCCAGACAAAGAGAGAGAAAGAGAGCGAGAACGAGAGAGAGAGAGAGAGAGAGAGAGAGAGACGAGGTACTCAGCAGATGCGGAGGGATAACAAGTGACACACAAAGTACAAAGACGGACGAGAAGGCTGGGACGAAACGAAAAGAAAGAAAAAAGAAAACAAAGACAGAGAGAGAGAGAGAGAACATCCCCTGGTCCCTCAAAAGCACCAACCATGAGCCCTCCTCCTACTAGGAAGAAGCAGCCTCAGGAGAGAATTAATATCACCCCATCAACAGAGAATTAAACACACTCGCTTCCCCTCGCTCCATCCATGGGAATTTCTCTCTCCATTTCACACTCACACACACACACACACACCGTAGGAATGGATATTAATCTGCCCGTTAGACCTAGCAGCGGGGGGGCGGAGCTGGCTGTGGCTCGAAGAATATTAGAATATGTCTTGACAGTGGACAACTACAGGGGGTCAGGAACGTGACCTTTTGAATAGTGGTACAAAGTATGAATGAGAGTGAGGGAGGAGTGAGGGAGAGAGGCAGAGAGTGTGTGTGTGTGCGTTAGTGACTTTGTGCAGCTTCTGTGCGTGCGCGCGTGCATGTTTGACACACTGCGTACCCCACCTGCAAGTCAATGTTTGTGATTTGCCCGTGCATGTATACAGTGTGCGCATGCTAACATGGTGCGTGTGCGGGTGCGCAGTGTGTGCTTGCGACAGAAGTGTGGAGCGTGTTGAGCGCGTACCATGCGCAGGTAGTTCATGAGGCTGGTGCCGTGCTGCCAGATGAGCGGGGAGGTGCAGCTCAGAGGCTTCACACCAATCTCCTGGCTGCGGTTCAGCTCCCGCACCGCCCCCACCACCACGTGCACCGCATCAAACATCAGCGCCGACGACAGCTGGGGAGACCGAGGGGGGGGGAGAGAGAGAGAGAGAGAGAGAGAGAGAGAGAGAGAGAGAGAGAGAGAGAGAGAGAGAGAGAGAGAGAGAGAGAGAGAGAGAGAGAGAGAGAGAGAGAAAGGGAGGGGGGGAGCAGAGACAGAGAGACAGAGAGAGAGAGAGAGCGAGAGAGCGAGAGAGAGAGAAGGAGGGGGGAGCAGAGAGAGAGAGAGAGAGAGAGAGAGAGAGAGAGAGAGAGAGAGAGAGAGAGAGAGAGAGGGAATTCAGACTTGATTAGTACAACAAGGTACGGCCGAGAAAACGAGGGGAGAAGGAATTCCACGTGGGAAGTGGGGTTCACAGCCTTTCCCTTTTTCCCTTTTTACACACAGAGAGAAAGGGATCCAGAAAGTGGGAAGGGGCACTGCTGAGCGGGGGACCTGAGAGAAACACTGCCTGCACATCGCTCCATCGGCAGGGCATGCTGCCGCTGAACACACGTGTTGACTGAGGCTCGGCCATTCAACAACAACACGCACCGTGTACCACGTCCGACCAGCAGTCCAGTCTCCAGCTACGTGCCATGAATCAAAGAGATGAATCAATCTGTGGACAACTGATAGTAGTAAAAACCCCGGGCCTCGCCAAGATTGACAGCATTTCAGTGTGTGTGTGTGCGTGTGTGTGTGAGTGTGTGTGTGTGTGTGTGCGTGTTTGTGGCAAACGTGTGTGCGTCTTTTTCCCTCCGCTCCGTTTCGAGTGAAAAGGCTGCGTTATGCATTACAGTCAATTCAACACCGGCTACAATTTTCCGTGGGACTTTTGATTCAATCCGGTTACAGCGGTGACTAATGCCGGATTCAGGAGAGGGATGTGTGTCTCGCTCATTTAAAGGCCCATGCTAAAGCTGATCACGTGTG
Source organism: Aplochiton taeniatus (assembly GCA_017639675.1). Classification (NCBI taxonomy): domain Eukaryota; kingdom Metazoa; phylum Chordata; class Actinopteri; order Galaxiiformes; family Galaxiidae; genus Aplochiton; species Aplochiton taeniatus. The sequence goes on from CM030182.1 coordinate 12,051,906, forward strand.
TGTGTGTGTGTGTGTGTGTGTGTGTGTGTGTGTTCATGCACGATGCATAATATTTGCCTCATCCTGAATAGGATGGTGGGAGTCAGCGATTTAACACGTTGCATCCTTCACACCGCATGATCGTGATTAACATACAGCTCATTATTTGCTGTAACCCGGAAGAAGCCTTTGGATTGTCACCGTCTGGGTTTCCAGATTCTGTGAATTTACAAATGTTAGGTGTGTGTGTGTGTGTGTGTCTTACCGAGGGGCCGGGGTAAGGGCTGAGGTCACAGCCCTCTCTCCAGGACAGGTTGAGGCTGCGGAGGAACTCCAGGTAGAAGGGATGGCTGCTGTTCAGCATGGAGAAACCCACGATGTTGGAGTGCTCGTCCACCACGTCATCCAGCCGCAGGAGCGGAAAATCCTGAACGAGGGAGGGAGCGGGGAAAGGAAGAGGGGGGGATGAAAAGGGTTGGTCGCGAGGGAGAGGAGAAAGACGGTTACGAAACGAAATCACGTCCCTTCTCTCGCCGCTTCCTTTATGCTTTTTATTGTGCCCGACCTCCTTCAGGGACTTTTGTTCAAGGTCAGGGGAAACGGCAGCTGTCTCATCAAAAGGCAGGTGTTCAATACAAATGGCTGTCTGAGGGAAGCGAGCGGTCTCACCTCTGCTGCTGGGGCAGGCTGTTCAATTACCAACACAGTGTTTGTTGTGCAAGCGCTAGACAATAGAAGCATGATGTAACATCTTTTTTTTGGGGGGGGGGGGGGGGGGGGGGGGGGCTGTCCTCAATATGTAGTCATCAAACAATATCAAAATAAACAACATTGATTAAATATCGTCTAACACATAGAGGGGGGTATGTTGCTGTAATCGTTGTTGCTGTGAAGTCTGGTTGCCAGGTTTGCCTCCGTTTTTGCCAGCGCCAGTGCCAGTGTCGATTGTAGCCTTGCCAAACACAACAAAGAGCGGTTGGCTGAAGACTGAAAAACAGGCCAGGCCAGCATTGTTCCACTGCGCCACAATATGGAAACACATCGGTAGCGTAAACAGTGTGAACAGTGTGTCTGTGAGTGTGCGTGTGTGTGTGTCCACACCGTCAGACGGCGGAGGCACTGTGGTAAGGTGGAAGTGACAACGTGTCATGGGCGTGGGGCTGCTGTCTGGCATATTGTGAAAGTTCGAGGCTAGAGAGGGAGGAACACTGGGTCAAGTGTACCTTACCAAGGGCGCTACTGTAGCTACTGCCAGGGCAGAGCCTGGCGATAATTCCTGCACTGCACTTTGGGGGTATAGGAAGACAACACGGGGGAAGTGCGTGTGTGTGCGCGGCAGTTTGCGTGTGTGAGAGCGTGCGCGTGAGAGAGAGAGAGAGAGAGAGAGAGAGAGAGAGAGTGGTTAGTGGAGAGAGACGGGGGGTCATAATTTACAGATTTCTGGCTGGTTTCCAAAGTCCCTTCCAAAAACAGCGGCTTTGCCCTTGATGACATGCCACCGCACTGACGACCTTGCGAGGAGCATCGGCAAAACACAGAGTGCCTCTGCAGCCTGCGAGAAAGGGGCTAAGATGCGGATGCGGTCCCAGCGATGTAAGTCACCTTACGCAAGGGCACCCTGCTGGGCAGCGGAGCCATAACCATGACAAACGGCGGTCGGCCCACCGTGCATTACAGATGAGATGACTATCCATAGGCTGGAGAAAGGAGAGTTATGGGGAAACCGGCGGGAAAATAAGGCTGGGGACATTCAGGGGGGGAGGGGGTGGCGGCGACAGGAGGAGTCGATGACAATGGGGCTTTGATTGGTGGCCTCTTACCATGGTGGTGAGGATGTACTTGTAAAACGCCGACGTCATGCCCAGCTCGGATGCCTGGGGGAGAGGGCAGAGGGAGAACAATGCTCACACCGCGCTGCGGCTCTCACGCCATCAGATTGACTAATTACTACACATTGTGTCGGATCAAACAGTGACCCCAGTGTGGCGCAGTGTGCTCCATACCGAGCAGGCTGAAACTACCAGACTGAGTACATGGCTTTTATTGGAGCTCGATTCATTTATTATGGCTTTAAAGTCTGCCTTTATCTTCACTTGATCTTTTTTTTTTATTATTGCATTAAATATGAATAATAGAAGTTAGAACAGCATTGAGAACACATGCGCCAGACAGCTAGATGTCTCCAGACCTTGCGGAGGATGAGGTAGGAGATGGATGCGTTGGCGTCAATGATGATGGTGGCCACTTTGTCGTCCCGGATCTCTTTCAGGAGCGGCGTGGGGTCCAGGCTGTCATCAAGCATGCGCACGGACAGCGTGTCCCTGGAAATCAGGAAGCGCCGCACCAGCTCCTCCAATCGCAGCAGGCCTGGGAGGAGTCAGGGTGGGAACGGGACATATTTAGGTAACAGTGGCTCTGGGAGATCCGACAAATAGAGACAATATAGAAGGGCCAAAATGAGATGGGGCAGAAGAGCCGAAAGGAGACGATGGAGAAGCCCGAACCAGGTGATGGACTGTTCTCAATGAAACCTCAGCGCAATAACGGTTTGCTGTAAGTAACTCCCGAGGAAAACGCCTGTAAAGCTTCCCACAGCTGGCGTCTTCTCGGCCAAGTGAAACAACACCCACGGCGTTCAGGGACTGCTGACTTCCAATCCACTTTTAAAACCCTGATAAAACCGCATGCACGGGTTTGATCAACACCGCAATAAAGTGCCCTTATGGCGGAGGCTGATTTTACGGGCTGCAGAGCAGGAAGCGAGCGGCCGGCTGTTAAAGGAAAAGGACCCGTTTCTGCCAGAGCAACATTACACGCAGCGCCAGGCCAGAGCGGTGACGTGGAAGACGGTGGGGAGCGATAAGAGTGGAGCGCCGCAGCCTCGCGGGGGGGGCGAGGGACCAGCAGGAGGCCATTCAGAGCAGGATCTCATACGCTCCACCTCGGGCCAGACCCGAGAAGTCGAGCGGGGAGGTAGCAGCTCATCAGCGAGGCCTAATCCACTGGGCAGGGATCCACCAGCGGGACTGACTGACCAACACATGAACTAACTGACTGACTGACTGACCAACACATTAACTAACTGACTGATTGACTGATTGACTGACTGACTGACTAACTGACTAACACACTGACTGGCTGACTGACCAACACATGAACTAACTGACTGACTGACTGACTGACTGACTGACCAACACATGAACTGACTGGCTGACTGACTGACTGACTGACTGACCAACACACTGACTGACTAGCTGACTGGTTGACTGACTGACCAGCACACTGACTGACTGACTGACCAACACACTGACTGACTGATTGACTGACTAACTGACTGGCTGACTGACCAACACATGAACGAACTGACTGACTGACTGACTAGCTAACACACTGACTAACTGACTGACTGACTAACACACTGACTGACACACTGACTGGCTGACTGACTGACTGACTGATTGACTGACCAACACATGAACTGACTGGCTGACTGACTGACTGACTGATTGACTGACCAACACATGAACGAACTGACTGACTGGTTGACTGACTGACCAACACACTGACTGACTGACTGACTGACTGGCTGACTGACCAACACACCGGCTGACTGGTTGACTGACTGACCAGCACACTGACTGACTGACTGACTGACTGACTGACTGACTGACTGACTAACTGACCAACACACCGGCTGACTGGTTGACTGACTGACCAGCACACTGACTGACTGACTGACTGACTGACTGACTGACCAACACACTGACTGACTGATTGACTAACTGACTGGCTGACTGACCAACAATTGTCTGGTTGCTAAGCAGCTGGATGGCTAGCTGATTGATTGGTTTTCTACTAAAAAGTGCTTATGTGAAAAAAAAAAAAAAAAAACATCCACACAGAGAAACGGCCTTTCCGACGCAAAGTTCAGGGTCGTTTTATGGTACAGCATGATCTCTCCTGCAATGCAAGCCCCGCAGTGGAGTTTTATATACTACATTCACCGGGTTCGTTCTGCGGTTACGACGGCTTTCAAACTTGGGTAAACAAACCGTGAAAGCATTTACTCCGGCTAGTGCATTACCAAGAGCTGGTCCCTGTTTTAAAGCCACAGAGCACTCTCAATACATACCACAGATATAGAAGTCTACACCACAGTTCCTCATCACAAAGGGTTATAAAAGTACAGCTTTTTCAGATTAGGTGCACTTCCGAAGGTGCCAAAGAATGAAAGTAGACCGATGAAAGCTGTCTTCGGTGTTGTCACGGGCTTTGTCCACACGGGCCTACTCACACTCGGCCTTGGCACAGATGAGGCTGGCGGTGGGGTAGCTGAAGGAGCGCAGGATGGCCCCGATGGCCAGGCTCAGGTCCTCGTTGCTGGGGTAAAGCGTCACCGAGGCGAACCGCAGGTAGGGCAGCTTAGGGGTCTCCTCCGGCCCAATCTTCACGTGGGGGATCTGAGAGGGGGCGAGAGAGAGAGAGAGAGAGAGAGAGAGAGAGAGACAGAGAGAGAGAGAGAGAGAGAGAGAGAGAGAGAGAGCGAGAGAGAGATTGCCAGATCTTTAGAATGTTTAGGAATACATGATTTAATGCAATACAAATGGCTGTCTGCGGAGCTGCAAATTAGATGAGGGATGTGAAAAGCGATCAAGAAAGCCGTCTGTCTGCTCTGAAATATTAACAGTAAACACAGAAGAACATTAATCTAGCGTTTCATACTTTTCAATGAGAATCGCAAGGAGAAGCAAAGCTCTTTTCTTTTCTTTATTTCAAAAGAACAGGGAAAGCGGCGTCTTTAAACAAACATTCTTTTCTTTTTTTCTAACTGTAGTGTTGAAAGCAACAAAGAGGAAGGAGGTTAGACAGAGGTGAACCCTTTGATAAGAGCTAGGCAAGTTAAATGTATTCTCAGATCCTCTCCACCATCAGCAGCACATCTACAGAGCCGATGGTTACCACAAGACTAAGCCAGCAAACGCCTGGTTCCTCACATTAGCATAACCACCCACGGGTGAAATCTCCAACCTGGCATCCCGACTCCCTCTAGGGGGGAAAGACGATAGCCCCCTAGGTCGAGCTGTCCATCCAGGGTGAATTAATATGAGATATGAGGCCTCCAGAGAAGAGAGACAGGAATCTCATTCCAGTGACTGACAGTATTATGATAATCCTGCCTATTCGGGATTCAGGAAGTGTAAGATCTGTAATCTTACCATGATATAAGACAGAGGAGGTCCTTATCATAGATGGACATGATAACGCAGAAATGTCAAGAGTTCATCCCATGACAAAATGAACCTTTCTATCGTAGTAAATAAAATAGAGTCTTACAGCCTGACTGACGATGCAACCACTGTAGCGGCGTTTCCAAAGCAGGCTGCTATGAATTCTGCACCGGAACATTTGCTAAATACTGCATGGTGATTTGTGTTTTTAAAAGATTAGTGGATGGATCTTCCCACTGAAACCCATTAGAATGATCAAGGTAAACCTTGAAAGAGTCTTTCAAAGCACAACAGTCTGACAGGCAATGGGATCAACCTCCCCTGAAGGAACATTATCACGGATAAAAAGGGGGTTAAAAAATGTGAGTGGGCAGGCTTTTTTTTACAAACTGAAATATCTCCGGAAAGTAAACAATAGGATTTTGTGTGAAAACTAACCGCTTGACACCAAGTGAAATCGGTAGAGAGCGGTACATTAAACGACAGCCTGAGAAAACTCACCTCTTTCTCTCCACATATGTGACTGACAGTGGAGCCTGAAGCTGGACTGGAGGCCGGGCCGATCACCGACACCACTCCTTTGGGTAATATCTGACACACTAAGAGAGAGATGGGGTGGGGCGAAGGAGAGAGGGATGAAGAAAGGAGAGAGACAGGAAAGGGAAGAGAGGGAAAACGACAATGAAAGGGGCGAGCAAGGGAGGGCGGTGGAAAGGAGGAGTGAGAGTGCCGGAGAGACAGGAGAAGAAGGAAAAAAAAAAGAAGAAAGAAGAAAAAAAAAAGAAGTGAAAGAGGAGACGAGTCGGTAGGAGGAGAGGGTGTGTGAAAGGAACAGAAAATTAGAGGCGGGCGAGGAAAAAAAGAGAGCCAACGACTTGGACGAGGGCCAGTCTTGTCGGTGTCCTGTTCTTGGGCCATCTATCAAATTATGAGTCAATTGCGGACACTTTTGATTAATTACAGTCATAACAGAGATCTGAATAGCTGCTTCGTCTACAGGAGATTACCGGTGTACTTCGGACCAAAAGCTGAGCCGCATCAGCAAGTCGTACTGTGCGTGATGGTATAGTTGTGTGTTTGCGTGCGTGTTGTGTGTGTTTGTGTGTCTCTTTGCAGTGCTCGCTGCCTTGACAGACCACTATATCTCACTTCATTGTATTGTCTCTTTGTTCAGCAGGAGATAGTCTGCTCCGTGTTAAATAACAATAACTGTAGCATCTCATACATGCACCATGTAATCAATGCCAGCCTACATGTAACACACTTGTGTTCAGCAGAGCGGAGACAGCTTATGGCTGTGGACATCTACGTGTGTTCAGATGAATGCATCTAATCTAGGACCGCATGGGTTGGGGAAAGAAAACAGGGGAACAAAGCCAGCAATTCACAGACAAGCTGTAAACGGTAACAGGCAACACAAATTATACAGAGCAAGTTAAGAGTATCGACAGCTCAACACGTCAACCAGGTCCCCCTTTGTTCCAGGCCGCAGGGACAGGAGGAGCAGAGCGCAGAAAGTGGGTAGGACTGCACTCTCCCCCTTATTAGCAGTGTGTCACACTGTGAACCTTGAAAGCATGTGTCAGTACTGCTCGCTTCTGCCCACTAGGGTGTCCTGGTAACAGGCACCGGATCGACACGCTGGGCTTCTTTTAAAAAGGTTTTTTTCTTTTTTTTAAAACACGCACAATTGCGGCGGTTTGGTCAGTGCGCCGCTTTGTGCCGGCTGCACTGGCTCAGCGGCAGGGCGGGACTCACTGGTGTCGGTGGTGTCGTACTGGGAGTCTTTCTGCAGCTCGTAGATGTCCACCTCCGCACGGGCTTGGGGCGGCCCTTCCATCATGTTGATGTTCTCCCTGGCCAGGGCCAGCGCCAGACGCTCCCCTCGCCCACACGCCGACTGGTCATCCAGGATGGCCGCTGGGGCAGGAAGGGGAGACGGAGGATGAGAGAATATACCGTACCGGAGGAAAGGGGGGAAAGGAGGGGGGTTGTGTAGAAGAGGAGTGGATAAAGGAGCCAGGGGGGTGGGGGGGACACAGAGGGGGAGCAAAAGAAGAACGGGAGGCGACGACGGAACGAAGCGAGGGGGGGGCAAGATAAATGGCAACGAGGAAGTGAGGGATGAGGTAAAGGGGTGACGAGAAAAAAGGAGGGGGTGAGAGGTTAGGAGAAAGGAGATGAGAAACACAAGAAAGAAGAAGAGGAGCAGGTCGGAAGAGAGGAGATAGAGGGGAGGGTGCGTGTAGTGTCGGAGGGGGGGAGGGGGGGGAGGGGTTATTAATGCAAGAACGAAGCAATATACATCTGAGTCACAGCGTGTGCTTTCATTTCGACATGGAGGTGCGCCACTGTACTTTGAAACTTTGATACTTTGGGGGGTGGGGGGGAGGGCAGCCCTGTGTTTCTGAAGTGCACAGCGATGCCACCAGCTATCTCCAACGTACGCTGTCTCAACTAACCTGCCTGCACAACCTCTCTGTGGAGTGCCATGTCAGAAGCAGAGTGAAGTAAGGTTAGAGGGAGACGGGGATGAGACCAGACAGAAGTAAAGAGCACCGACACAACAAACCGCTTGCCTGGGGGCGGACGCAAAGCACTGTAAATCCACTGTCCCTCGGTGTCCTTTCAAAACACGTCTGTCTTGGGGTTTTGAGTGCATGTTTGTGGGTGTGTGTGTGTTTTGTCTGTTGGTTGAGCAGCTTTCGTCGCGTGGGGGAGAGAATGTTTGAGTGTGTTTGTGTCCATAGGTGAGTAGATTTGTGTGTGTGTGCGTGTGTGTGTGTGTGTGTGTGTGTGTGACTGAGAGAGAGAGAGCGGAGGGAGAGGAAGAGAGATATAATAACGCTGACCTTTGACTAGCATTCAGCCCATCTGTCAGGGCCTCAGAGGCCATGAGTGAGTCAGAACAAACACAGAAGGGTTCAGGGTAAGGTTATTGGGGGAGCAGACATGAGATCGTTTAGACTATTATCAGCCATCAAGCTACTTCACCAACCCATTCACCCTGCTAATGAATTATTCTTGACGGGCACCCATTTCTTACAAAGATATGTCATTACCCTTGACATGAACAACTCCATATAGTTCTGCGTCGCAAGCGCCTCATAAAAGTAATCTGGATTCTTTTTTTATTTACAAATTGGCTTTCGCTCATTATTTGTGCTTTGGAGAGGGTCTTCTAATGACTACGACTCTATATGTGTTTCGAACCTCTGCTCCTCTGTTGCAGTCTCTGTTTGCATTTGTTTGTATGTGTTACTGTTATCGATAGCACAACCCCTCCCAGCACACTTACCCATTCGGACGGCGGAGAGGGCTTGGGCCTTGGTGAAAGTGAGCGGGGCCATGGTCAGCAGAAGGAAGAGGAAGTAAATCGACAGCAGCAGCGCTGGCAGAGCCTGCATCTTCCACTGCTCCTCATGGAGAACGATGTTCTGTCTTCCTGGTCACCACCTGCTGTACAGGAACACTCATTACAATCATAAACGCACTAATTCACGAATTCTGTGTGTGGGGGGGATTTGGATTTGGATCCCCGAGAATTCCATAGTTGTCGTCATGTTGTGATGAATACAAATACAACTTGCCAGCATTCACAGCGAAGAGAAATAGCAAATATACAACAAAGTGTTTAAAACGTTTTCAGAATGTTCAAAAATTCAAACATTTTATAATTTTTTATATTATATTTTTCACATTTAACGGGCATCGTTCCAAAATGAACGCTCTGGATTCGGAGAAATAAACGCAGTAACTTTATACAAATGTCACATCTAGCCCAGGCCACGGTAGTTTACAGTGTAGCATACACAGAAATATTTCTAAGTTAACAAATCATAAACAGCAGAAATCGTCATCCATTGGCTACCTGTGATAAGATGTTTTTACATTATGTTTTGAAGGGCGTTGGGACTGACACGGAGCAAGTCAAGATTAAGGTGCCATGTGTCCGAACTCAGTAGCATTGTGTCTAACATTGACCATAACTCAACAACATCTAACCAAAGGGAGCTTGTATTTTGGTGAGTGTATGGGTCCTATACTGGTTTTCAAACCAACACATTTTTCTAGATTAGTCACAACTGAGCTAAGCGTATGAAACACAACACTAGATTGAAAGAGAGAGAGGGAGAGGGAAAGGAGAGAAGAGGTTGAAAATGGCTGAGGAGGCATGACCAACTCTCATCAAAGTAGATTAGAGCAACGGGAAGCAAAAAGGGGACACACAAGTTATACCAGAACTACAGTACCCAGCAGACATAAGATCAAATCTAATTTTGTCCAATCACATCAGACAGCCCCATCTTTAGTTTTTGGACAGACAGTAAGTTGTTATGGGTAAGGTTTGATTGGTTGACCCCTGCTAAGTGTTTATCTGTGCTGTCGATGAGGCATCCTGCATGCATTTAAATTGGATTCCAAATTGAATTTAAATTGTTACTGTTGAGCAGGACAAGCTGACGAGGAGCTAGAGACACAACGTCCCAGAAAATGGATGAGCAGTTACAGCTAAAGAAACGAGAAGCCAGTTGATACTATGGACAAAGAAAGGGTGCAAGACGGGAAGAGAAGTTTGTTGAAAGAAATTGTGAGGAAAATTGAAATATGACAATGATAGAGGGGTAGAATGTGTGTCTGTATTTCTGTGTGTGTGTGTGTGTGTTTATAGATGCACAAACATGTGCATAGGGAAGTGTGGAGTGGTGAGAGATGTAGCACATGACATACGTCAGAGTAGGAAAAGATGTATAAAATGTGAGATGATTAAAAAAAGAAGTAGTGTTGGCTAGAAATGAACCAACGTAATAGCAATTAATTAGAGCTTGGCTTTTCAAGAGCTGTTGTTTTGGCCCAAAATTCCCGAGACAAAACAAGTCCACTGCAACATCCATGCTGTGTTATAAATAAAAACAAAAAACGGATAAAAAAAAACTGGTTTGGGTTCAACTTTGCCAAAGTATTTTGTAGCTTATCAGAATAATAAAACATAACCGACAATAGTGGTATGTCTGTTATCTGAAAATATAACATTTCAGTCAAACAATTTAGAAATTGATTTTCATAAAGCTTTTGAGGCAGATGTAGTTTGTAGTGGATTGGGAGATGTAGATAAACTTTTGCTTCCTACTTGCCCCAAAATCAGCAAAACTCTATCTCTATTGAAAAGAGGTTTATGGGAACCCTATGCTGCTGTGGTACACAAGCAAATGTCCCCCTTTCAAATGCTGGGAGAAACATTACAAAGGAAAAAGGCAACAAAAGAAAGATCCGGATAAACTGTGAGTCTGTTGGGTAATGGGACTTAATGCCATCCTAAATATAGGATATTACCATTATATCCGTTGAGAGTAATGACGTTGAGCGATTTTGTTGTGCTTTGAAGGTGTCATAGAGTAGTCTCGCTGACTCAAACGCCAGAAAAACAGCCTAATCCTTTCATTTAGCTGGAGACACGCGACGATTCCCCAAGAAAACAGCAGGATAAGTTCGGCACACACTGGCCCTCTTTATGTGCTTTCCTTTCAGAGGAATGTCACAGTCGGCAACAGTATCAAAAGACGGGGCGCAAAACAGAAACCGACAACGTCAGTTAAATGAGTGCATGATGCAACGGCGGCGCTCTCATGGATGGCGGTTTCTGGGCTGTATATTGAATTGTAAGACTTCCTCCTTTCATTTTCTCACCTCTTAACGCCAAATAACCTGTTATTGGACATGGCTACTTGTGGAGTATAACCTCAGTTTGAATTGGAATATTACTACAGAATGTACTTTCTAATTCACACTCCAAATCAATTTGCGGTGATTGGCTCTGTACAGAAGGTATTTTCCCCAAATCCCTATGGACGGGTATTGGGTTAGATAAAGGGTATGACACTACTGTCCGCCTGGTGTGAAGGTGAAAGATGACCTCTATGGCCTGACTGCAGGCAAAGCACATGGGACACCAGCCAGCCAAGCTAGTGGGGGGGGGGGGGGGGGGGGCACCCGGCAGGGGGGGGCAACATATTACTGTGTCAGCAAAGAAAGGCCGAGAAAAGAGAAGGAGAGGAGAGGAGAATACAGTGGAGCAGGGGTGGGTAAATCTAATAATTCAAATAAAAACAAAAAAAACGACTGTGTCGGATACCGGTACACATATACAAAGAAGTTTAGGAGCATAATCATGGTACTATTGTGCCCATTCACCGCTGTAACATGGAAAATATAGAGAAGCTCCTTTTGACCTTGGCTAGTATTGAAAAGGCATCTACCTGGATCAGAACGTGACCTTGATGAATCGGGATCAGAATACAGATGTGCGGCTGTTCTTGAACACGTAATGTACAACTCGCCAAGTGTGAGACCATTGGAAATAGAACCGTATTTATATGAATTGGTAGGAGGCGTTATTATGAGTCTCACAATCAGGTGACCATTAAAACGCTGACCAAGAATTTAACATTTTATATTAATACCATCGTGAATATATATTCAGTACTTATTAAGCTTTTACAAATCCCCCTAATGAAAAGGCCAATTATATTGGGTTAACCTACTCACAATATCAGCATCTCTCTCTCTTTCTTTCTCTCTCTCTCTCTCTCTCTCTCTCTCTCTCTCTCTCTCTCTCTCTCTCTCTCTCTCTCTCTCTCTCTCTCTCTCTCTCTCTCTATTTGTGGGCATCGTAATGCTGCTGCTGTCGGTAGGAAGCGAATGACAGTTCTTCACTGCCTTAGGCCCTTCACCAACCCCCACCATCACCACCGTTGCTATAAAAAGCGAGCCATGCAGGGGGCTACATGAGTTAATCAGACCGCTGCTAAAATTAAAGAAAATGGCCCCCAAGCCATGACAGGTTCTTCCGCTCCGTGAAGTTCCTGTTGAATACTGCACGCAGCGGAGAACATTGTGGATTGTCCCCTTACCGCTTTCTATATTTATTTCTATTGTTCCCCCACGTCAGCCTTCTTCCCTCTCTCTCTTTCTCTCTCTTTCTCTATCTTTCTCTCAAACTGTAATATCAGAGGACGGATGGTCCTACAGTAAACCACGAAGTATGGAAAAGAAAAGGTGAAATCACAGTTTCTCTTTGACGACCAGAAGGAGGAGGCCAGCAGATTGCTTGTTAGACCAAAAGGCTAGCTGTCGCCGAGGCACTGGGGTCCCATGGTGCCATCTTCATTGTTGTTTTCATTGCCTACGTTATGAAAGCTGTTCAACATTAAATATTTACATAGAGAGTTAATTAGAGGAGCGGGGTACCAGGCTTCTGGAGCCGCTAAGGACATGCATCCTCTTAATTACATCCATCTGGGAAAGCTCTGGGAACGCCACGGAAGGAACGCCGCTGTCCCTATAGCGTCCGGCGAGCCACTCCATATGCCAGCCGCTTAAGCCAGCTCCTCATGAAGCTGCTGAGCTGATAAACGAAGGGAATGTTGTGGGTTGAATGTGTCACGGCCTAATTGAAACCAGCATCCATATGTCCCTGTGTGTGTACTGATGGCTTAATTAGTATGCATAGTGCACATATGTAGCCACGTGCAGTATGTACAGTCAAAAGACGTGAGATTCAATTTACAATCAATGAACAGTTAATAACTTACAAATGTGACTATTTGATATCCGGCCTACTTTGCGGCGGACCAAAAAAAAGAGAGACTGGGTATAATTTTGCAGGGCCTCGCGTAAACATGTGTATCATATGGGATAATTTTATTTGGGCTTCTAAATTCAACTATTATCTGTCATAGCCTATCATTACAATCTGGTATCTCATGAGGGGAAAAAAGCTATATTTTATGTGTATTCGAAATCATTATCCACCATACTTGTTTTCATCTCACAGGCAGCACACAGCAGTGGAAGAAAGAGAGAAAAAAAAAGAAAAAGAGTAAAAATTATGATAGGTAAATGGAATGGCTTAAAGACCATTGTGCCTCCCACATGGCAATAATGCCCTCCCTTCTGCGTTCTGTTGGGGTGTAATTTTCCAAACTGGTCAGATCGCTGAGCTTAATGCCAGCGAGCCCATTAATCATTGCTGTGAAGCTCGCACGTGCACATGCACATGCACACGCAACTACCCTGTATTAGCAGCACTGGAGCGGATTTTTGATGCATAAACGAGTTTGTGTGTGTGTGTGTGCTTGTGTGTGTTGTTCAATGTGTGTATGAGTATTCAGGGGAGTTCGTAGCAAGTAAGCAATCCCCTCACACCCTGTCTCTATTAAATATTTCCCTTTTTCCTCTCTCTATTGATCAGTGCATTGGTTATTCTGAAATGGACCATTATTGGAAATTCCAGTCCGTTGGATTTCGATATTTTATCTTTTCTGGAGAGTGAGACGGAAAATAGTCTGTAGGTGGGTAGCTGTTGTGTAAGGTTCGCTATAAAAAGCTGGGGAAAAGGTGGCTGAGGTGGTGACTGTGAATGAAAGGGTTTGTTTATTCCATCAAAACACTGGCTGGATACCTTGCTAACAAGGAAGAGAGGCACTCAGAAAAATGTCCTAGGGCTAAGGATAGGGAACAAGAAAGAAAAGCTAGAGAGGAAGAGAGACATTGGGCTTTGAGACGAGGGATTTAGAGGGGGAGTTTGAAACCATTTTAACAAGCCATCCAGAGTGAACATGAGTGTAGAATCAAAAGTGTCTTTTATCAATTGTCATATTAGGCCTAATAGATTTTTTTCTAAGCAGCCTCTTAAAATTGCTCATTTAAGCATTAGCCTAAGAAAACAAATACGCACATATCCACAATTTGTTGTAAGACAAAACAAATTGTAAGACCCTCCTCTTGGGGATTTGCGCTCCTTAGTAGATGAGAAGGATTTTTTGGGGAAAAGATCATTTACATCCCGCCTGCTTTCTTGACCCACTGTAATATGCGGTCCAACACGTCCGACATTGATTCACCGAGAGCCGGAGGTGCGGCGACGCAGACGCAGCCAGGCTCCAAGGAGTGAGACCACAGAAACGACACCCTCAGACATTACTGCCAAAAAACACTGGGATTACCGGCGGGGCTCCTGGTGCCTGACACAAAGCCGGATTACGGGGCCCTAAAGAATGGATACAGATTACAGGCAGAATTCAGGGCCCATCCCTCGCCTACAGTAACATAGGCCCCAGCTGATAGAAACATCCCGACGCCTCAGCGTTGCAAAGGAGCCACCCAAGGAAAAGAATGGCGCTTAGAAGTGTGTCCCGCGGTTTTCTCATGATCCCTCCGTCCCTCTACTCCGGGTGTCTGTCAGCTGTCTGACTGTGCGGAGGGTTGTGTTGCCACCGCATCCCACTGTATCACCCTGGAGTGCTCAAATGCCATTGTATTGTTAGACTGCACTAGCAGCATGAAATGGCCGCTTCCCCCCTAAATCCGGTGTTTTGAAAGATAATAAAGGTTCGAGCCAAAGATCCCTTTTTCTGCGCTAACCACACACGGCGATGAACCTCGCTTTACGAAGCTGCTTTACCTGGCTGCCTTAAATGACCAGGACCTGATCTGCTGTGCCGTTTGTTTGCAGGCCGACAGACATTGTATCATTACGGTGACCTTCTGCTGGAATGCCTCTCCCTCGGTGTGACAAAACCAAACAACAAAAAGACAGCGTTTTTAAAATCCTATTTCACCCTCTGGTAGATTACAGAAACTAACAATGTGATGTTATCTACAGTATCTCTCCATACAGCCACACACCGCTAGAGGAAATCCTACTCACCTGGAAAAGAAGAAGAATAAATCAATATTTTGTTCAATTTTGAATCATTTCTTACAAAGAAAGCTAAGAGTTTTTCTCTTAGATATAAGAAAGGGAGCCATTTTTTTTTTGTTTTTAGGCTCTGAGGCGATGGATCAGTTGGCCAAGCAATCCTTTCTTTTTTTATCCAGAGGGCACCTTTGGCAGGTTCTGAACTCTTCTCTTTGAAGTCCTCCATTTCGAGAATATCTATTTGAAATCAAAGAGAAATGTCAAACGGCTTTGTTTTCAGAATAAAGCCAGATTCTCTCATTCTCTCTTAACCTTTGTATCTCTTTCTCCTTTTCATTCCCTCTCTTCTCTTTCATGCCCCTTTCCTGTCCTAATAGATTTTTGGGGGCTTTACATCATTTTCTTTGTCTAGATTGTGTCTATCTACCCACTATCTCACATTCTTTCCCTATTTCTATAACCATCCAATCCTTCTCTTCAACCTCCCTGTTACGGTTGTCTCTTTCTGTCCTCTAAATTTAACTAACCTTTCCTCTCCCTCCCCTCTGTTACTCTCTTTCCATGCCGTTCCCCTCTCCATCAGTCCACTGGGCCAGAGTATCAGAGAAAATGACAGGGTGTGAGAGGCTTTCTGGGGCCACTGAGTGGCAGCTGGAGCCACACGGCCCATTGGAGACAATCCCGTCACCAGCATTTCACACATACACACACACACACACACACAGACACTGAACTCGCACACAGCCATACACACTCGCACACAAACACACACGCACACAGATGGCGCACACTTGTAGCACACACACACACTGGCAGAAAGTGCATGCTCACTTGTGGCACACAAACACACACACACACACACACACACACACACACACTGCCCTGCGATGCTTGCCATCTCCAGATGCTGTCTACAGCTAACGGTGCATCCAGCCTCTCCCTGACCGCTCTGCCAAGCCTGGAGCCACAGGTGGCAAAAGGCACGACGGATGTCTCCCTTCCATCTCCCCCCTCCCTGACTGACACTTATTCAGTGTTCAATTCAACATGGCGTACCAGGAACCCCACCTAAACTACTGTCGAGGAGCACGGAAGCCTTTTTTGAGCAGCGGGAACGGGTGACTAAGATGAAGAAGAACGGCATCACTCTGGAGTGTTCCTCAAAGAGCGCTAGCTTCCAAGGATGAAGGTCAGGAGGGAAGTGTTACGTGTTTTTTTAACGTTGTTTTTTTTTGCTTCTCGCCCGGTTCTTCCTTCCTCTTGAAGAGAGCCCATTAGCCGGGAGGCAGGGGGAACCTGTCGACGTCGAGGCCTGGAAAACAGCGCTGTGATCTATCTTTCAGCACGCTTCCCCTGCCTGGGAGTGACCTGCCAGGGCGCTCTCCTGCGTGGCTGCTGTAATCGCTGGGAGGCAGCAGCACCCCGGTGCTGGAACAAACGAGGCCCGAGATCTGGCCTGATCCTCTGCGGTTAGCCGAGTCCACACGGAGACTGTTTTAAACATGGCAGGGCCGACCCGTGGCGAACGAGCCAACCGGGGGAAATTTAAATAAAGTGCGCACAGCCGCACCGCGGAGATTACGACTGTGAATCATTCGAAGACTTTACTGAGGAAATTATTTCTATTACAGCGGAGGCTGGGACCCAAGCCGTGTTCAATGGCCTCCGACTGACTGACACAATGCACAGTAGTTTGGGTTTTACAACCGTAAGTGGCTGTTCAACATTTTGACTGCAGTCCCCTTATGTTATCGCCGCCGTAGGAAGGTGACATAATTGCGGTCTAAGGAACCATGCAGCCACGCACATCCGTCAACTTGCACCGAGAAAATATTCCTTATTTTCTCTGGTTCAGACCATTTGTCCCTTCATATTGCTTTTGCACCTACTTTTACTCAGCAGTTTGGAAACTACTTGAGATGAGTATACACACAGGCCCGTGTGGTACCATGACAACAACATACATTTAGTCCCAGGCAAGAGCATGAGTTCTAGTTCCGTGCTGTCTAAATACATTTTTAACGGTGAAATACTATTTCTATACGCAACATACAAGCTGTCTGGGTCTGTAGGGGTGAGAAGCCTGGCAAACCACTGACCCCGTTGCTTTTCTTCTTCACTATATCAGTGCAGCCAGGCTGCCTTTCAAAGTGTAAACACAGATGCCTTGCGTTTAGGCAACACGTTCCTCGCAGGATTAGTCTAGTAAAATCATTTTTGGTCTTTCACCAATCAAAACAACAGACATAATTGAAAGGTTTTCAAAATGGAAGTCATCCGAACTTGTCATTTCTCTCAGTAGAATGTGTGCACGTTCAAAGGTGTGCGCCATGCCTTGTGGCATGTTTCGGGATCGTGCCGGCGGAGGCCTTTTGAGCCTGGCACTACTGAGAGCTCCTGGACACAGGAACGGAGCCTTCCAGTTTGAGTGGGAGCCGAACCCGCGCCCCCCCGACAGTGACCCTGTGTAATTGCACTGTGTAATGGCAGCGGTGATGTGGCGCGTGTCAGCGCCGTGACGTCTGAGGCCTGTTGCAGCCGCATGCCGCGGCCTGGGTCTGCCAGAGGGGGCCCTCCTCGGTCCTCTGGGGCCTCCGTCGCGGTTAATCCGTAATGACTTGTCATATCAAGCAGCGAGCAGTTCAAACAACGGGACCTTCCCCAGTGCTCTCCAGAGGAGCTGCAGCGGAGACTGAGCACCTGTCATGTCGGATGGGCTAACGGATGTCTGTCGAGCCGTCTGCCGCTCTCCGTTGCAGTCGGTCTGCCCGACAGCCTCCCTCGCTCGTCTGTAAAACGGTCATGTTCAAGAGGCTAAAGGTCACTGTGCCTTGTCTGTTTCTCCCTCTCTCTGCCT
This sequence comes from Aplochiton taeniatus, assembly GCA_017639675.1. Lineage (NCBI taxonomy): Eukaryota > Metazoa > Chordata > Actinopteri > Galaxiiformes > Galaxiidae > Aplochiton > Aplochiton taeniatus. Next base: position 12,069,670 of record CM030182.1, read on the forward strand.
CTCCTTCCCTGTCTCTCTCTGTCATGTATTCGTCTCCACGCTTGTCTTTGTCTGCCCCCTCCCATATAGACAGGAGCAGGAGGTGGGGGGGTGGGTGGGGGGGGGGGGGGGGTGGTCAGCCTTCCCAGATCTACAGCGTTATTGTGTGATTGGTCATATGTAATGAGTCATCAAAGTGCCATTCACAGTCATGATTACAGGGAATATACAGCCTGCACAGCATAACATAATGGAACAGCATATGGATTTTTTTTATACCATGAGAGAGCCATAGAAAAAGCTGCATAATGATCAATACTGTGTGAGGATGATTTTTGGTTTGGGCTTTAGTCTAGTTCAAAGTCTTTCCTATTAACGCTTCATACTTGCGGCTTATTTTGAAAGAGACACACTGACGTTTCTTGGACTAGCATCTTTCCTAGATTATCTATAATGTTAGAAGTTTCATCTGAATATTTTGGGGATTTTTATTGCCCTTTACAATTACCGTTTCTTTGAAATCAATTAAAAAGTAATATACCAGCCATGTTTAGATTTTGTTATGATTAAAGGCACATTTATTCAAGTTCACATCAGAAAAATAAACAACTTCAAAAGGAATATGCATAAATTACAAAGGGGTTTATTAGAATCTGTGTTTGTTCCTAACATAAGTCAATTTGAATCTTCCCTTGAAACTTCCATCCAGCACTTTTTTGTTCGCACCACCAACACCCCTCAACATAGCCTCTGCGTTTCCATAGCAACGAGACGTGAGGTGAAGTAACACATTGCGTTTAACCTATTCCGAGCAAATGGGGAACAACACTTCAGTGGAAAATAACTTTGGAGTTAGTAAAATAAACTCTTTGATGTTCCTTCCATGACATCTTCAGAGGTTGCTTTTTATTCTCCAAGAATTCTCATCTTCTCCGCAAACTCCACAGCCGCTAGTTAATTCACTTCAGTAGACATTCTTCAGTAGACCTCTCTACCTCTCTCTCTCTCCCTCTCTCCTTCCATTCTTCTAGGTTTTCAGAAGATATTACGGGAATGCAAACTAAAAAAGGAGCCTCAGAAGGTAGGCAAGAATTCTATTAAGAAGGACAAGACAAACACGTCTCACCTTCCTTTTAACTGGCAGCCTGGGAGCCATGGACATCTAACAACTAGGTTCTCATCTCATGAACTTCACTAGTGTATTATACCACCCATTCCACTTACTTCCCAAACAACTTTCTTGACACTAACAAAACACAATTGCATGGCCCTCAAAGGTCAGTGCTGTCTATTGAAGTCAGTCTAAAAACGAATAATACACCGTCTTGGCAGGTTTTTCCTCACCTTTCCCGACAACAAATTCTCACTCTCCCACCTCCCCCTTCTCGCGCTGGCTGGAAATCCTCCCCCATGTTTGTACCTTCTCATCTCCCCTGCTCCCTCCCTCGCTCGCTCCTCCCTGTCTCCCTCTTTCATGTGAGCATATGGCTGGCATGTAGCGTATAGTGCTAAGCCAGATTCCTGACAGGCAGGGCGCTGGCCACCTCTGATCAAAAGGGTGAGCCGAGGAGGAGGGGTCCTCGGACGACATCCCCGGGGACACGGTCTGTTGGGAGGCAGGAGAAGGGGTGGGGGGGTGGGATGAGACGGAAGGAGGGCAGGGGGAGAGAAAAGCAAAGGAGCGAGGGAGGAAGGGAGGGAGGACGGTGGGGCGGAAATGCTGAATCACAGACGGCGGGTGCATCCCATTGAGATTCTGTGCTGGGCTCAACTCTGATTCCTTCTTTCACCATCTCCCTCTATCTTTCTGACTCTCCCTCTATCTTTCTGACTCTATCTCTCTGACTCTCCCTCTATCTTTCTGACTCTCTATCTCTCTGACTCTCCCTCTGTCTCTCTCTCTCTCTCTCTGTCCATCAGTAAAACATTACATTACACCACCAGCGACCGATATTGTCCTCCCAGGCATAAATAAGGACGCTGTCTGAGATACTGTGTACACCCACGACGCGGTCGGACGGAGAGCGGAGCCGCGGAGAGAGAGAGAGAGAGAGAGAGAGAGAGAGAGAGAGAGAGAGAGAGAGAGACGGGCCGGGCGGGTGGGGAATGCTAAAGTGAGACACGCCGGGGAACAGCAGCCTTGCCTTGGTGACCAGGGGCTGCATTAGCAAAGCAAATCCGTGTGGTGATTCAGAGACGGGCCAAGGCAGGAGACGGGCCTCTGGTTCAGATATCTCCAGCTAGAGGAAGGACATGGAGCGAGAGATCTGCATAATAGGTACCTCCCCCCTGAGGGGTACATGCAGCGCAGTGCAAGGCCCAGGATGATTCATCAACACACACGTACACACACACACCCGTACACACTCTCGTCACTATGGTAATATCGCCAGGCCCTGGTGAAACCGTTCATCCTAACAACTCTTTTTCCGCTCTCCCTGGATTGGACAGTATATCATTTACCGCTGGAAAAGGTCACCGAGTCAGACATTGACTCCCTTGCCATGCAAAAGCTGTATAATTATGAGCGAACACACACTGTGGCGCATATTACACCTCCTGATCTTGGATCATAGTGTGTGCTTTATGCTACAGTGGTTCCTTAGACTTTGCTTGGACGGTGTTGTGTGAATCATGGAGAATATGGTGCCCAGTGTGGACTGACATGACCTCACTCAGTGATTTCTAGTACCAAGCCACACAGGGTAAAACTGTGCTAGCTCGTTTTTCTAGCTGTTATAATCATGTTAAAAAATGTATTTTTTGTGATTTGTCAATAGTTTTTAAGTATGCAGTAGCTACCTATTCTTTCGCTATTCTATTCTATCTAACCCTGTAGTGGAAATTTGGCAACTAAGATCTTACAAGTAGTTATTCTTAGCTTTCCACACACACACATACACACACACACACACACACACACACACACTGTTTATTTCATTCTTCACCTCTGTCTTTGTCTCACAGTAGCTGTAACTGAGTTAGCATCTCATGCCCTACAAAACCCCACGTAAGAGCATACAACACCTCGGGCAAACTGCTTCGCTGTGAACATTAATGCAGGAGTGGATACAGGCTTTATTCTGCAGCTGAGACACACAACTACATACAAATGGCCCCAAATTATATTTTCTTGGACTGTGGTGTACGTGTGTGTTCCCAGAGATAGGCTATGCAGCGTTTGGTTAATGAGTTGTAGTCGACTCTGGCCCGCAGAAGACCTTTCGCGTTGCGCAGATGAGCGCTGGTTGTTTGTACACAGCTGCTAGCGAGCGGTGTACTGATTGGTGGCTCTTTCTTTGGGTAATGAAGCCAACGCCGAGGCATTATGTAGTGCTGTCTGCCACACTGACTGAAGCTCACATTTAATTATAGGGAGACGGAGGGAGAGAGACCCGCAGCCCTCACAGGCACCGACGGGAGGGTGAGCGCGGATACCCACACAGGAACACACTCGACTATACCCAGCACTCAGGCACACTTCACGCCCGCGGGAGCTCAAAGCTATGCCGCACAACATACTAAGCTCAAATACGAAGTGAACGCATCGCTTGAGGACGCCCAAACGCAGCGCTGCACTGCTTTGCATGGATGCACACGTATGCATTGCGCTGTAACATACTGTATTTGCGTGGCATTACTCATACTAGACACACTCAGAAAGAGAGACAATGAATATGTCGGTTAATACATGCGCACAAACAGACCTGCAAGATCATACACACTATTACAGATACCCACACACCTAACCTCACATATAAATGTGTGTGTGTGTGTGTGTGTGTGTGTGTGTGTGTGTGTGTGTGTGTGTGTGTGTGTGTTTTAAAGGTTTTGTTGAGTCCGATATATTTTCATACCGGGTCCTGGACCAATCTCATATTTCGTCTCACCTATATCATTCTTTCCTAACATCTTCCCCTCTCTTTCTATTTTCTCTCATCTTATCTCTCCCTCCACTCTATCAATATTTTTTTTGGCCTCTGTTGCCACGGCAGCAGAGTGGGAAAAAAGAGAGGAGACATGGGACGAAGGGACAGAAGGAGAGCAAAAAGAAAAATGGTATGATATCAGTCATTATGGTTGGCGCAAACTGTGTGTATGTGCAATTCTATGTTTGTGTTTGTGGCAGAAACAAAGAGAGTCTGAGAGCAAGATACCCAAAGCGAGGGGAATCTTACGTTATCTGTAGCACAAATGTTACCGTTATAAATAAAATACCTGTCTCCTAGATCAACTGAGTGACGCACACACGCACGTACGATCCCTCACTCACTTTCTCCCTTGTCAAGCAGGTGGATGAGGGTCACAGTGTGGATCAGTGGGTCGTTCCAATGGTTGAGCTGTCACTCTCGCTGGCTGTACTGACTACATAACCCACCACCAACCAAACAGCTCCATGTCAGCAAACACAAACTAAAGGAACGAATAACACGTCAAACGAAATGACAGTGGGACAGAGAGGCATGGAAAAAAATGAAACCACATAGGCTAGGATAAGAATGAGGCTAAGACTTAGACTTGTAGAGAGCCCAGCGTCAAGGTAGTGTGTGCTATGGAAGAGAGCACCTGCTGTTTTTAAAAGTCCACGGACAGACTTTGCAGTGAGTGTAATGATAACAGAGTGTGGCGATACTGTAAGCCAAATTGAACGAAGCACCTCAGCTGTTTAAACAGCATGGTCCAAAAAGTGTCTCTCTCTACAGCGTAAGCCTTTTTGTGAACACGGTATTGAACTAAAGCCATTCCATTGCTTTAGTATATATCTATATCTATATCTATATCTATATATATATACTGCTAATTTATGCAGAGCTGTGACTTACAGGGCCGTTTCTAGCTTTTGGGAGGCCCTATGCGAAATGTTGTTTGGGAGCCCCTATTTTGTGAAACTATTGTAGGGGAATTCCAAACCCTCTAAGGTGGTAAAGGGGCAGGCATTTAACATTTAAATGCATCAATCTGGTGCACTTTAAGAGATCCATGGAAAATATATGCATATAATTGTTTTCACTCGGCATACTTCGGGGGCCCTATGCAACCTCATAGTCCGCATAGAGCAAGAAACGGCGGTGGTGACTGAGCCTCAATGACCCAATAAGGAACTAAATAGTACAACGTTTTTTTTTACATATTTAACTTACTTAACTTGTCATAACTTCCAAACAAAGTTATGCAAGTGCTCCAATCCAATGCTTTGTGCAGTAACACACATATTAAAACATTCCCATCACACGTACATTTTTTTTCTCTACTTGTATTTATGGCTTCATCGTTTTGCTGTTCGTATAGCTGGCAGGTATAGCGACAGCATACAACAATGGCTATTGGCCGTGGCCAAGGAGAACAGTGGCCCACCATAAGCTATCACCAAAGGTTGGCTCTGCTCAGTCCAAAACCAGTTTGCAGCTCTACGCTGCGTTCCAGGGCCCATATTCAATTCATGAAGCTGATTCATAAGTCTATTGTTACTACTGTCGGATTCACTTCCCGACGTAAAAAGCAAACAAACAAACGTAAACTGTTCATTGTCCCGCCCGCTCTTGTGTACTACGCCCTCATCCGTCCCTCCATCTGCCTTTCACGCCTACTTCCCTTTGTGTCTTCCTGACGCGCCGCTAACAGGCGCACCGCAGTATGTTGATGCTTATTTCTATTTAATAGGTCCTCTATTGTACTCCTCTCTCTCTCTTTAGTATCTGTCGATGCGTATTACTTCACCACACTAAGGGGATGCAAGAGAGAGAAGCAACATGGTGTGTTGGAGAATATCCAGGGGGGTCAGGACTGCTTCATCTGTATGCGTTACATTTCTTGTCTGTGTGTTTGAACCATGTTATTAAGGTTATTCTATGGTAGGGATTGTCCTGCTCATTGCACCATGCAATGTCACATGTCTTTTTGCCTTGGTAGTTTAGAGTCTAGGTTTTGAATATTTAGAATGTCTGTCCAAGATTTGTATTTAATTAGGTTATACAACTATCTGCTTTTATGTTTACTTACAGTAAATTCAAAGTGTCCAAGAGGTTATTTTTTTAGGTTACAAAAATGTTGCAATTAGAAACACAAGAGCAAAAGTAATAGTACATGAAATAGTCATAAACGTGTTTTTTTTCCCTGTCAAAGAAATCCTGGTGTAGGGTTTGTAAAAGTTGTAAATTCACAAAGAGACACAACACATTATCAGGTCAAAATATGCTACGTTGAATGAGTCGAGGGTTTGCATTTGATGAATGAATTGCGATCTTGCCCTTGATCTGTGCTCCTTTTTTTTTGTTTTTTTACTATATTTTACTTTGACCATAACCATGAATTATTTATGTATGGCGGTTTGGTTTTCTCTTCCCGATGGTTCTATTGCACATGACTAGTACGTCTCTCAGTTGTGCCGCGGAAGGAAGACCAGTCGAAGATGTGGGCCACTTTGAACCAAGCAGAAGAATCCCGCTTTCTTTATCTCCTCCTCGCAGTCTCACCACATTGGTAATTAAGATAGCCAATTTCATGGTTTTTCCCTGCACAATGGTATATATCCCGAGGCGGCCGGATCAATGCCAAGGCTGTGTGGAGACCGGGCATGGAAAGGCTCCCCTGACTTGTGTCCATGCACGTGCACGTGTTGTGCAGGATGTGCACGTGTTGTGCCGGGCGTGCACGTGTGCATGAATGTATGCACAGATACCTGTGTGCAGACAAAGCCACGGTCGCCGCAGCGCATAAGCGTTTGACCTTGTTTCTTTCTCTGGAGACCTTGGGGCTTTTTTATGTCACATCAGAAAAGCCGAGAGGACAGAAAATCTCATTCCCATCATCGCTTGGCCAGGCCTGTCAGTCAATTTGTGTGTGACAATGGAAAAAGCCATCTAGCTGCAGGTCAGCCAGCAACAGTAGAGTCAGTCTGAACCCCCCCCCCCCCTCCACGTTTGTGCCCACGCTTTCTCTTTCTGTTTCCCTCTTTCTCCCCCTTTTGTCCTCTCCTCTTCCTCCCCTTTGTTCGCTATGGCACTTGTCTTCCATTAGCAAGATGATGAGATTGTCTTCTGTGATTTCCATACATCCTCCTCACAATGCAAATCAAATAACTCAGGAGGACGAATGGGACTGTATGTATGTGCATCCCAGAGCATGGTTCCACTGTGCCATCCCTTTTGTCTGTCTGTCTTTCTTTTGCGCACACACACACACACACACACACACGCATTCACACACACACACACACACACACACACACACACACACACACACTCCGTGATGACTTATTTTTTTCTCAATTTTACACGAACATAGAGTGCTTGCACTTCTTGTGGTGCGACCAAAACACTCTATATCAACAGTACAACGGGAAACACAGACCCGCACACACACGGCCTATTGCATTGTATTGTTGTGCATTCTACTTTACTTCTATACCCATAAGCTCATCGCATTGCCAGCCTAGCTACGCTCTATTGGCTTTTATTGAGGAGAAATATTGGCCATTAAACACTGTGTGTAACTTGGGGTGGCCTGGGGCCAGTGGATTCAAATAGGTTTTATCATTATCTCTCCATCTCTCTCTTTTTCCCTCTCTTTTAGCCCCTCTCTCTCTCCCTGTTTCCTCTGTCATCTCCCTCTTTGTTTTTGTCTTCATCTGCCTCATTCTCTTCATCTATTTCTTTCTATTCTATTCCTTTCTTCTTCTCTCGTCCTTCCCCTAGTGACTCTCTCTGTCTTTATGGTTTCTACTCACAATTCGAAAGGCTTATACCTCATAACATGCAAAGAAAAGAAAAAATGTCAAGCCTCTCACTCTCTCAGTGCACTCACCTACGCATGGAAAAATAAGACCAAGAGAAAAAAGATTTTAAATTGGAGAGCTAAAAACTACACTCCCTATGAATCTGCCTGGCAGCCTACACGTCACAGATCAATTTCATGAATGGAGAATCTCTGTCTTTAAGCACTTGGCTGTTGATGATTCTTCTCCCTCATACCATTTCTCTCTTGAACACACACACACACACTCACACACACACGCACGTCCACACAAAGAAGAGCAGGAATAAAAGTATAATTTCATTCTCGTGCCTCGAGGAAGTCAACCTTGGGTTTTTCATGCACACAATAACAACTGCTACAAATGAAACATTATCTGCAGGAGGAGAAAGCAAGTCTTTTGTCTCCCAACAAGAGCCTTTCCATAATGCCACCTGATCCATGCTGACTTCTTTCTGATTGTGATATTACTTCAACTTTCATTCTGGCACAGGTTCCCACAGTAAGAACGCACACAGAGCAAAGAGGTTTGAGAAAGATCACTTTCCATTTAGGATTTATATTTTTTTACAGGATAGCATTAGGGGATTTGTGTGCAGTGGTTTTTTAATAGAGTGAGGTGGGTGGCAGTGCTTTTTTGCTATTTACTTTGTCTCTCTGCTTTAGAGTACGCCCAAATTTCTCTTCTCAATGGCAGTGGATGGAGAACGCTTCCCTTTACAGGTCAAATCTCTTTGGAGGATCAATCTCAAATGTGGTGAAAAAGTCTTTGTTCTGCCTTCAGTTAGAAACAGGGAAGAGGTCAGACCGCACTGACCTTGGCCAAAATCATTAATACGTAACACTCCAACATCAACCCAGGCAAAAGTCTTGCATTTACAGGATCAATTCGCTGCAACCTACTTGTACACAGATTCATTGATCATCACATCACATGGATGAGCTGATCTCAAGTGCAGCGTGTTGGATAAAGCCTATCCTCATCTTGTAAGGAATCGATTGATGTACACGGGTATTGTACAATTAGGCTTCTCTGATTCTCAAACTTCAATAGGCTTTCCAGGATTTGCTCATTTAATACCTTTGCTTATGGAGTTCTATTTCCCATGCTAGTGTACCATGAAATCGGACAAGAATGTTCCCGCTTACCAACGAACATATATTTTCCACTGGAACTACTTACCTTAAAACAGAGTGTGTTACTTTTACATCTATCTAAATGCACCAGCCCTAGCTGACCTCGTCAATGTCATTACCTCAACCTGTAGCTGTCTATCCAGGGTCTGTTTAAATATTTATGAATAAAAGAGCAGCATAGGCATGTAAACGAACAGTTAAGGCAAGGCAGCCACGGTCCCATGGGGGGAGGAGGAGGACATCCATGAAAATGATCTGGAGTGCGACAAAGCATAGGGGAAAACACAAGGTGCATCTATTTAGATCAGGTCAGGGGTACCATTGAATTGAAGAAGGATAATACTGAATATTTAAGGCCGGATTCATTTCCATTCTTCTGGCTTTGCAGAAATTACTAGTCAAATTGAATAGATACCCGCTGACAGGGACAGATGGGATGTGTGCTTGTTTGAAGCATGTCTCATCATACGTGTCTATTCTGTGTTCTTTTCTAGAACTATTTCAGCTGGTCTAATGGTTATCGTTGGTGTTCCATGGTATCCTTTTTGATGGTAGGCCTGTTTTTTTTTCCTGATTTTCCTGAGATTCCTGAATTTACTGATATTTCATTTAGGAATAAAATCTTTCTGCGACAAACTGCACTCAATTCCTTGCACAATGATGAGCTATTCCGAGCGTTCTGTGACCCCCCTCCTTACGATATCAAATCAATTTCGTTTTTATTAATTAGACAAGATCAAAGAAACGAGTTGGCTCCTCGCTGAATGGGTTCTGTCACAGCTTACCACCCATCTTTTTTCAGTTTTTTACGTTTCATGTATAAACACTTACACCAACACACACACACACACACACACACAAACAAACTCTAAAACGGCCACCATATGAGCACAAACTTGCAAAAAATTGGTCCAAAATATCCCTTGCCCTAGGGTTCTGACTTTTCACTCTTGCTCCCACTATTCCTCTCTCTCTCTCTCTCTCTCTCTCTCTCTTTATTCCCCTCTTTCTCTCTCCATTCCTCTCTTTCTCTCATTCTCTTGCATGCCCAGTCTAGCTGTCCAGTCTCCACTGCCTCCATCCTCCAAAGCAAACACAGCCCATGTTTATTTATGATATGCCAATACAGAGCACTTCAAAGGATTGTCCGGCCCTGAAGAGTCCCCGAGGTGTTCTCCCAGCATCTGTAAATTAGGCCCATCATTCTGGAAGGCCCCACCATCAGGCTACAGCTTGATAGTGGCTAGCAAGGTTTAGTTCTGCGTCTCACATGGGTCTGACCATCTGTACAACACAGAGCCATATATGCCCAGAGTCACTGCCATAATGTCAAAATAGGGCGTTGGAGCTAATACAGCTTATATTGTCTACTGATTATGCAGCACAATGCAAAAAATGATGGTCCAGTGACACGTCTCGTGAACTCACTGGCTGTGGAGAGTAGAGTTGTACAACCTGATTATGGTTGTTGTACATACAACTACAAATCCATCTGTGCTGTGTTAGTAGCTTACAAAACTGTATATGTCCATGTTAGATTTCCCCCTGTATCATGTTGAAATATAAAGGGATGAAGTGAGCAGCATTGTCTTTGAAACGACTTCAAACTTAAGCCTGGGTGTTCACTCCCTGACCCCCAGACTGTTACACTAACTGGATTGAATCAATGTTAACAACAGAATTAGCTGCCTAAACCACCTGGCTCTTCCATATCTCCCTATTCGAGGCACAACACATTACAAACCTCAGAAACTTGATTAAATGAATTAATCAAGAATATCAGCCTCAGCCAAAATCACTGGCCCAGTCCAAGTGTGAACGAGGTCTATTAAGAGATTAGTAGGGCATGGATCCTTGCCAGGGCACGGAGTGAAAGGAAGCAGGTTGTTTTGTGTGCCTCCCACAAACAAGTCAAAAAAGTGCTTGTACTCAATAATTCATAAACCCCCCTTTACCGGCCTTAAATGACCCACAAGTGATGTATAGCAGGCAAACCAAGGACCTGTGTGAGATAAAGGCACGAGGGTATGGTCGTGAAAAGCAGGCCATTGTTTCTCCATGTATCTTTACAATGAACATGTTCCCCTTCACTGGCCCCTGTACACCAAGGCTTGCTCCTGTTTCCCAACAGATGAGCACATCCATTATTGCCTTAATGCACCACATTCTCAGTGCATCTTAACAAGGCTGTGCGCCGGCCGTCAGGGTGTTTGAAGATCCATCCGTCAACAGATCAGTATTAAAATGTTATGTCATCATCACTTTGGTCGACAATATCGGGATGTTGTATCCTCTTTTTGTAGCCGGTTAAGTGTCTGCACTTCCAGTGACAAACCTTTCGCTCTCAAGTGTTTTGTTCATAAGACCTCGTTTTACGTCAAGCCTCAGAGCTGGAACAGTAGCGCAGCAGGATTCTCAAAGAAATAACATATATTTACAAATGAAGTAGCTATGCATACTAAGCTCGCTCATTAATTCCTTTGAAATGCCTTTTGTTCAACTATTTCAATATTAATGACCCAGCCGCGATCTAAATTCCACATCGACAACGACAAGGTGGTAGGTCCGTCATGTCAGCAACGCATTAGACACCTCGCGCTGCGCCTCCTACCGATCTGGCCAGGAGATGGCTAAGAGCACACCGCCTCGTCGTGACAGCTAATCAATGGCTTTTGATTGGCCCCCGACCCGTCGCCGCCGCTTTCAGAGCAGTCGCTGTCGTGACTACCCGGCTTTAATGGGTCCGTGGCCGCGGGAAAATTGGTTGGAGGTAAAAATGTCCTGCACCTCCACCAGGCAGCACGACAGCGTCAGAATGTTCACTTTGACAAATTGAGCTTTGTGTCGATCAGAGCTTTAAGGCCCATATATCAGTGTCCGCGCTGAGTTGTCAAGGCGAGAGCATGCAGCGCACGCTGGGGAGTAACAATTAGCAAAATATATATATATATCGGTCGAGTCACTGTTTCAGCACCCATTAGGCCACAGTACTGTGTCAGGTCATTGTAGGTTAATTGACATCCATTAAAGCATTAGTGTGTCGTTTACAAAAATAGTTAAAATGTTCGCTCCAAAGTATTGGCTACATTACTGCGTACAGTAACAGCATACTGTTCATGGAATTGCAGGAATAATATATTTGTGCAAAACAATGCTGATAAATAGTTTGTAGTAAGCATTGCTTTTCCCAAGGAACTACCATTCATCAGGATTCATGTAGAATCGTCTTTGACTGATGGAATATGGGGAAAGACAACAAGGACTTTGACATGCTCCTTCCCTTACAGGTTAATTTAAGCAACGACAACAAAAAGTGCCACCTTTGGAGACTATGTCAAGGCTAGAGAGGGCCGGGTAAATTATGGGTTTCACTGTGGTTTGTTTGATCAATCTCTCTCTCTGCCTCGCACTGTCCCTTTCCCTCCCTCTCTCCCTAGTTCACTGTCTAGGATGGCATTTCTGCACCAGTCATTCACACATTAAACCGTATAGCTGTTGGCAGTGATCCAGCATGTTTATAAATAGCTCTCCTTGTTTGACCGTCACTATACCCCCTGTCTGAACGCTGGTCACCAAATACCACTTTGTCAATCAAGTAGACAGGAGATGTTTTCTGAAGTGTTGATTTGCAACCGGTAAACATGAACATTTACTGAAATGCAATTTGTTTAAATGACACTGGTGAAAGTGTTTGCATGTAAATGTGAGTACACAGAGGGACAATTATTGTTATCACAGACACTGGATATATGGTCGGAACAATGACGGTCCAATCATTTCACCCTAGCTGTTGTCCTCTAATGAAGGAGACAGAGCCAGGTTCTAGGGAGTCATTTTCATCTATTGAGACATGGCCATTGATTTTCCTGCACGGCCCCCTATGCACCATATAGAAATGAATGCTTTCCCAAGGCCATGAGGATGAGAGCAAGACACACTAGCCAGAGCCTTGGGAAATCAGATCGTAATTAAAAGGCCGAGGCCCTCCAAATAGAGCAGTAACCGAGAGAGAGAAGTAGCCAAAACAGAGAGAGAGAGAGAGAGAGAGAGAGAGAGAGAGAGAGAGAGAGAGAGAGAGAGAGAGAGAGAGAGAGAGAGAGAGAGAGAGAGAGAGAGAGGAAAGATGTCAACACCTCGACAGCATCACTGGCGGCAGATGTCATCACCATGACGCTCTCACCATCTCTGCAAGATCAGCTTTCAGTTTTCCTTGAGACTTTAATGTGTCTCCAAGCAGACAGCTAATTTTTCACAGCGTCTATAGCAACTATAACCATGGTTGCATCGCAACAATGTCTCTCTCGTCGCTGCTCTGAAGCCCACCACCCCGTCCGTGTTGTTTTCCTCTGTAATTATGACTCATAATCAATTAGCAGATACCGCCATCTTATATCATTAGCATATCAGCAGCCCTGTTTGAACTATGGCCTTGGTAATGAAATGGCCTAGACTGTGTTATGGCAACACTCCTCTTATTAAGGGGAGCACAGTAACCATATAGTTGTGTCTTGTCACTGCCGCTGTGTCTTGGTTTAAACTCCAACCTGATTAGTAAGCTGAAAAGAGACCATTGAGCATTTCAGTCGAGACGCTGTTAACGCACACGTGACCTTTGACCTTACAGCCATTCCCTTCATGGCAGCGCAGGATGATGCATAGGCTTGTTAGTTATCCGGCTGAGGCTTTGTCATGATGGTGGCCTTGGAGGAGGAGGAGGGGGGGGGGGGGTTATTTGAAGAGATTTTTGGAGACAGGGTTGAGCTTGTCCTGAACCAAGGCTCATTAACTGTGCTGAAAACCCTGTGAGAATCACTTTTCTTTCATACAGGATAGAATAGCACGGAGTAACCTTTTACCAGAGGGATAATGGTCAGGTTAATACAGTCTGTGTTAGAGTCCATTGACTTGTCAGGAGATTGAAAGTTAACATTTAAAGAAAAATCCATTATATCAGATTTGCTTTTCTTTACTTTTTGTAACAATACCACTTAGAAAGAACACTTTTTGTTGCATAGAGGTTCCACATATATTCACTTGTTAAATACAACTGTTGATTCAAATAGATGTCTGTGTAAATGTGTTCATTAATTAACATGGGTTGTCCATTTGAAGTCTAAACTTACATGCTGGTCTGTCCCTACAGCAAAATCATAGATACCAAGATACCATTGCTACTAGCTCATTACTGAATGCAGAGTCTGGGGGTTAATGCTATTAATGGTTGTCAGCCTGTCAAACCCGTCAGTGAAAAAACTGCATTGTTTTTTTCCAAATGACAGAGACATGGGCTTTTTTAGTGGATAGATTACCCATGGGAAAAGAACAACGGATCAGACGGATTATTGTACTTTGGTGATATGTTCTTAACAGGTTTTATAGATAATTCTTGGTAGGGTTGTCATATATACGGTAGGACTATCAAATAGGATGGAAGCAAGTCTAGTGGTGTGCATGGAAAAGATAATATGGCATATCAAGCAGGGGAAAACATAGCCTTGGAAATTTGCCATTTTTATATTAAATGTGAGTAAACATTGTATTAATTCAACTACTGCCATTCATAAGATGCTGAATCGATGCACTAATCAATTAGCTACCCAGACCCTAACGTGTTCAAAATCAATTGAAGGAATTCAACAGGTGAATTGATCCGAACATTTGTAGGAACCGTTAATTATTTCAACAGGCAAAGCGGCGGAAACTGAGTGAATTCCACACAGCTGCCAGATCCAGCAATTCAATTCCGTTGGGTTTGGCATCGAACTCGACATGACATCATGAAAGGAGATCCATTTACTGTGCACATTTTGTCTCACTGCAGGTGTCCTTGAAAAAGGCTCTGCATCCAAAATAGGAATTTGCGCTTTTTTTGTCAGACAACTCCTTGTACACAATACATCCACTTAAACTTGTGTCATGATTAATCTGAATGCATATTTACAATCCTCACAATCACCACACCTCTCTGTGGTTTTTGTTGTAACCTGGTTCTTCAGATCTGAATGAATCCTCTTTGCAATGCAAATCTTTTGGGGACGAAGGAGAGGGTGATTAGTATCATAAGCATAGCTCATGATGTGTGAGAGTACCCAAATAAAATGTTGCTGAGGATTTGTCAACAAAAATGGTTTGAATTAATGGTTTACCATTTTAGGTGTGCGTGCGTGTGTGTGTGTGTGTGTGTGTGTGTGTGTGTGTGTGTGTGTGTGTGTGTGTGTGTGTGTGTGTGTGTGTGTGCGCATGTGTGAATGTGAGCGTGTGTGTGTGTGCGTGGGTATGTTTGTGCATGTACTATGTGCACTCATCGTTTGTACTGCTCAAGCTCCATGTAAAAAATTCTAGCTCTGGGGTTCTTTGACCCCATTCTCTTTTTCCTCGCTATTTTTGTCTATCCATTTGCCTGTCTGTTTGCCTGTCTTTTCTCCCCCACTTCTCTGTCTCTCTCTTAATCTCTCCCTCAGTCTCTCTCTAGTTCGCTTCACTTGACTGCAGCGCTGACACCTCGGCTGCAGCTAGCCGGGCCCGCGAAACGCCGCGTTGACGCTTATTCTCGTCACCTCTCCCTCTGGTCACCTGGGACCCCATCCGTTACCTGCTGTCGACCACGGTGTGACAAACGACTGCCAAAACGCTGCCGCCCCCCTCCTCCTATCACAGCGTGCCGAACCCCTGCTGAGAGGCTCCGGTGGGAACACACGTTGACCCCTGACCTTGTACCTGTCCCTCCTGCTCCCCTCGCCCTCCGCCTGCAGCAGGAGACTGCTTTTACCGCACTCCTGGCACGAGGCAGCGTGTTGGTGGTGGTGGGACTGGTTTGTGAAGACAACCCTCCATTCTAAGACTGTCAGCACGGTACGCTTTTACAATTTGTATGAAGATGCCGGTGTATATCTATTTTAGAGGTCTATATTTTTCACCCCGTGTTATCTTTGGGAGGAAAACATTATGTAAATGTACTATATCAAGTTTGAGCTCTTGTGTATGTAAGCCCATAGGTGTGCTGTTTAAGGATTTTTGGTGTGTGTTTGTTTGAGCGTGTGGGGAGCACACTCCGACCCCAGTGTGTGCTGCAGAACCCAGCGACGTGCCGCAGTAAAAGCAGCAGGCGTCCCACTCTACTGAGAAGCGTCGACTAAGCACCTTGGATACACAAAGTGTGTGCTTCTGTGTGTGTTTCTGTGCATGCGCGCGTGTGTGTGTGTGTGTGTGTGTGTGTGTGTGTGTGTGTGTGTGTGTGTTTGGGCGCTGAGTACGCGTGAGTTTGACCGTGCATATGTGCAGTGCAGTGCACAAACACAGGTTTGAAAGTGCAAACGCCTTTCGTGTTAGTGTGTCAGTTTGTCTGTGTACGTGCGGTGTGTGTTCAGCCCCACAGAGCGCCACACAGCACACGGGACTGCAAGGTGTTCATCAGCTCATGGTCAGGCGAGCGTCAGAGCGCGAGGCGTGTAATCACTCGGAAGTAATCACAACCTGCTATCACCTACTATGACTGATAGGCACTATCAAGGCCCACACATGCACACGGTAGCTGTGACAGATTACTCATCTAGCTATCATAGCGGCCATGATGAACCATTTTATATATCCCCACAAGATGGATATCGCTTCGTGCTGTATGAAGCTGACATAAACAGTATTGGCATATCGGCATAAACAACAGTTGAAGATACTATTAAAATGCAGGTTTTAGGTGGCAGTGTTGATACATTCAATATGGGATTCCACCATGCCTTAGTTTGTCACCACCACACATCATGGACGACATCAAATGAAGCGTGTCACTAGCATGCCTAGCACAGGCATCTCTAAAAGGCTGGATTCCAGTATATACCCACATCTGTGTGACAGACAGAGAACAATGCCTGAGATTCCCTTCCGACTGTACTGTATAAAGTACTTGTCAAATAAGCAATGAATAATACAATAGGACATTGCACCATCCATATAACTGTACAGTTCAATATGTGTAGTCAGATACATCACCATAAATCTACTTGACGTTTACCAATCGTAGAAGGAGCAACAAACACTGTGATTCCTTGAGACAGATATAAATCAGTTTGAATAATTCCAAAACAATCTAATTATCAACATGAGTCACCATAACTGAATTATTACATATCCATCCGTCGTAAATCAGTAAATGCATCAAATTACATTTTCTCACGACCCAATACATAAAAAAGCCAAAGGTCGCTGTCACTGCCATCAAACAAGGTGCCTCAATTCATTAAATGTGGTAAGAAAAACTGGGAATTAAGTTACAGGTGGAGGACATTTAAAATTCCTCCTGTAACCATGGCTTTTAGAACTTTTCAACGCAATTCAAGACCGAGACAAAAGAAAAAAAATATATACATTTCAACTCAACAAACTCTCCAAAAATAACAGCATCAATCTACCGCCATTACCGAAAGATCATTACTATGAATTCACACGTTCTTCGACCGAAAATTTGAAACCGTTTAACAACCCATTTATTTTAGTCAACTCGTCCCTGAAATTTCCTGCACTATGCTGTAAGTCTGAAGTGGCGTGGTACTGAGGGGGGGTTGGAAAAAAAGAGAAGCAATTTCCCCTGCCAGTGATTATAAGTAAGTGGGGGTGATTTTCCTCCATCTAGGCCGAGCAGTATATCAATATGGCTTTCCAATTATCGACAAGGCCCAGTGTGTATCCCTGGACTGGGATAGAAAGGCCTACCCCCCCCCCCCCCCCACACACACACACACACACACACCCCTCAGCGCCCAAATGCCACGGAGCACTAAGAGGTGTCAGTGGATTTGGGCTGAAAGGACAAAAAGAGGAATGATCTTCCTCTCTCCAATCATTAGCATGCCCACCGCTGCTTATTGGCTGCAATGGTGTCCCCTGTTCCCCTTTAAGAGCTTGGCTCCAGCCAACTGTCCATATTGGATCTGGCTGGAGTTGAAACTGCACCATCGACTATGCTATTGCACAGGTTTGTATTTAACCACTGTTTGGAATTTTGGGAATTTGTGTTTACCTATGTAACATGACTACATAAATATACATTTGTTTTGTTATTATTTATATTTGTTGCATTGAATCCCCATTAAGGAGCTCTCGGTCTATCGAAGCAAAGGAAATAGCCTGTAGTCTGTAGTTCTTTTCACGTGAAAGGGAAAATGTTTAGAGGTACTAAAGCAAGTTCAAAAGTCAACCGTATGAAAGTTGGTAAAAAGGAAGGCGCGTTTCATCAAAACATTCAGTAAGATCTAGTAACAATACCATTTAACTGAACAAAGGGAGAGAGAAAAAACGCAGGGTTGTTACAGTATAGTCCTACCACATCAACGCACCAAGCTTGCAACTTGCAATTATCCTTTAATTCCGAGACGCTTCAAAGCATGTGTTTATCAGCCCACTTAGTGCACCAACCAAACGTAATTCACTTTTCACACACACACACACACACACACACACACACACACACACACACACACACACACACACCATGGCAATCAGAATACATGATGCACATACAGAGTTAACCTGTGGCAACATTTTGTTGCACAAAGCGGCATTACCTCAAGGTTCTTACTATAGACTCAGAGGAGGATCAGACTTAGAGGAAGTAATCTGAGCAGGAAGCACGATGACAATGACACCCTCATACACCAGAAGAGAGGAGCGAGGGAGCGAGGGAAACATGGTGGGGGGAGAAGGGGGGAGAAGGGGAGGAGAGAGGGCGGGGGGGGGGGGGCAGTATACTCACAGAATGAATCAGACGAGGACCAGGAGGTGATATCAAAAGATTCCCGCAGACGGAAGCCGGCTTAGTCCCGGCGGGGTGGGGATGCACGCGGATAACTGGGATGGATGGAGGGAGAGGAGTGAACTGATCCAGGAGGAGGAGAAAGGGAGGGGAGGAGAGGAGGTGGGCCTGGGGCTGTCGCGTGGGACTTGGTCTCAGGGTTTGATAACGTCTCGGTTTTGGGGTCGTTTTTGTCTTTCTTTTTTCCTTTTCCCCAACTGTGTTCCTGTTGGTTTTTGATATTCAGAGTTTGGGGTAGGTGTGGAGAGAGGAGGAAAGTGTCCAGTGGCTTTCTATGTATGCCTTAACAGGGACGTTTTCCCTCTGGGTCATTAAAAAGGGGGGACTTTGGTGCGGAGGATGGGAAAAAATATCCCTCCCACGTGAATGAGGGGTTCTTGACGAAGGGAGAATTTTCTCTGCTCGGGCCTTAATGGAGTGATGAAGGGAGGGCAAAAATGAAAGAGTGTGTTCTGCTAGCGAATGAAAGAGCCGTGGAGGAAAAAGAACATTCTGTTTCAGTTGGAGGAAAAAAGGCTCCCTTTTTCCCCCCTCCTCGTTTGTCTCTGTTCTTTTACTCCGGGCAGCAAGGTGCAGGCTCGCCCTATACCAGCTCTCCAACAGGATGAATAGAAGAAAAGGGAGGAGCAGAGAGAGAGAGAGAGAGAAAAAAAGTCTCAATTAAAAGAGAAAAGCGATAAGGGTGGGTATCGTTGGCACCTGTTCCCCTCTCTCTTATCCTTTCCCCCTCTCTCTGTCTGTCTCTCCCACTGCCTCTCAGTCTGGTATCTCTACCTGACTGGCCAGATTAAGCTCTATAATCAAATTCTCTTAATTGGCTCCAATTGTGGCGGCAGTCCAATTTTTCAGAGGCCCTCATTCGTTTGATTTCTTTCTCTCTCGCTGTTTCTCTTTAACACGGGCCCTCTCGCGTTCGTTGTGTTTGCTATGGATCCAGAACTAGCTTTCTCCCTTCCTGTCTTGTTTCTGTCTTGCTCTCTCTCTTACTTTTCCCCTCGCTCTCCCTCTCTCTGCCTGGGCAGTGGAGCCGATAGGCAGTGCAGGGAATGACAATGATAGAGGTGGGCGTCAGGCTACTCCAGCAGCTGACTCCAGACACCTTTTTATCTCGATGTGGAGGCCCGCTTTAGCCATCCCCCCCTGCCTCTAGCCATCCACCCCACCCCTAGACCTCGCGGCGGAGAAGGACTACCAAACGCTTTCAAGCAATTCCCCTTTTCAACATTCTGGTTTTGATCAGTCGCATACACCTGTTCCTCACTCGACACTCCCCCTCTCCCTTTTGGGTTGTTTGTGTCGCCTATCTTCTGTTCTCTGTTCTCTGTTCCCTCTCTCTCTCTCTCTCTCTCTCTCTCTCTCTCTCTCTCTCTCTCTCTCTCTCTCTCTCTCTCTCTCTCTCTCTCTCTCTCTCTCTCTCTCCCGTCCTCGTTTTCCCTTTATCTCTCCTCCTCTCTTATCTACATCTATATCGCTGCCTCTAATTGGTTTCAGGTGTCTCTCACAGTAGGAGGGGTGAAGAGATTTCACGCTACCTTCGTGATTAATTAAAAAGATGATTACTCAAAAAACAAAGATTAAAGGCAAAAATAGGAAGGCGATGGTGCCAATAATAACCTCGTGGCACTCCACTAGGATTCTTACAGCTCTGCTGCGCGTGCCTGTGAGTACCTCCAACAAGCTTTACAGAGGAATGAACCAAAAAATTTTGGGGGAAAATCTGGAATTTTTCACCAACTACAGTTTGTTCCTTCTACATGGCAGCAGCAGATTCATGGCACCTCTAGCACAAGAAACATCTGGGAGAATCCTGCCTGGAAAGGGGTTTTACAATGCATCCAGTCTTGGTCAACCTACAAACCTTCAAACACAATATCCAGGTAGTTGTGTGAGGTGCTATGATCAAATAGAAACATCACCCAGAGTTCCTTGTTTTTCGTTGTCTTCGGTTTCTTTTTCTTCACTTCTTCTTGAGTATTTTTATTTATTTTTTATCAGCGCAGCAGAGAGACACAGAACCTTTGAACAGAACCCGTTGCCATGGCACCCCTGAGGAAGGTAGCCACCAGATTGGCCCGGGAGTTGTTTAGGTGTGAAGGACGCTGGGTAGGTGGAGCTATAGGTGGTTGTTCCACAGAGACTCAGGGCCCCTGGTGGAGCAGCAAATGGACGCCAGGCAGATACCTTGGCAGAAATGATTGAAGATCTGCAATAAAACACGGCAAGAAAGAGAGAGAGAGAGAAAGTGAAATTGATTGAGGAACGGGTGGGTGACGACCAAAGACAGTGAGGGAGAAACGGAGAGGTGAAAGAGAAAAGGAGAGAGGCACTAGATTGAAGCATAACAACAGAAATGTACATTTGCGTGTGTGAATTCACCATGCGCACTTAGCGTACAGTAAATGGGCCGGAGTGTACGTGTGCAATGGCGTTTACATGTTTTCCACTTAACAGGCGCGGCAACGGTAACCTTGACGCTGTGCTTTTGTGCTGTGCTCCCAAAGGATATACTTAACTCCAATCTTTCTGGGTGCGATCCATACTGCGTACAGCCCCCACTCACACCTAAGCAGCAAGCCTGCACTAAGTAGCTGCTTCCTCTGCCCTACAGAGAGCCTCTCTGTTGGTGCCACTGAGTACAGAGAACAGCCAGCGTTGTAATTATTCGGAAGGCACAGGCACTATGGTATACAATCAGGGGCGGAATTTCTCTCTCCCTCTTGTCTTATTCTCTTTCTCTCTCTCTCTCTCTCTCTCTCTCTCTCTCTCTCTCT
>CM030182.1:12096113-12196113 GCA_017639675.1 Aplochiton taeniatus
TGTGTGTGTATGTGTGTCTGTGTGTGTGTGTGTGTGTGTGTGTGTGTGTGTGTGTGTAGCGTTCAGTTGGCTGAGGGTAAAGGGGATGTCTTGTGGCCACAGAGCGAGACAGGCCTCATAAACCCTCTGCTCCTCAGGAGGGGTGTACGATCCTTCCCCATAAATTACCTCCGCCTCTCCACTCATCCCTCCCTTTGCCTCCTCCTCTCTCTCTCTCTCTCTCTCTGTGTCTCTCACTCCCACCGTAAATACAAGCCCCCTTGGGTAGAGACTACACAGGAGCTACCCTCCCCCTCCACAAACCACACGCTTATTTATTTTTTATCAAAAGCTCCCTTAATCAATAACACAGCCCTAATCTCTGTATCACTTTTCATTTAGCACAGCACTCCCACATCTGTGTGCATGCATTTGTGTTTGTTTGTTTGTTTGTTTGTTTGTGTTTGTTTGTGTGAGTGCCCATTGTGTGTGTGTGTGTGTGTGTGTGTGTGTGTGTGTGAGAGTGAGAGAGAGAGAGAGAGACACACAAAGCCACAGCAGGAAATGAGATAGTCTGACTGGTAAGGTATTGACATAACGTAGAGCGCTGCAGATTCCTGTAGCAGATTAGGACAAATGACAGTGAGAGATAAGGAGGAGGGAGACGGAACCCAGTGAGAGGGGAACAGGGGGGGGGGGGGTCCAATAGGAGGTGACACCCAACGCCACGAAGGAAACCCAACAAATTGAGTAGGGCTTAATGCGATATCAATGGGGCTTCCATAAGCAGAATGAAACAGACTACAGTGAGTCAGGGCCTTCCTGGTCCGTGAAGGAGAGGTGGAGGAGGGAGAGCGAGGGCATTCACTCTAGTCCTGGTCCTACTGTACATACATAGGGTCGGGACAATCAAAAACCGAAATACCATTATTCGTGTTAACAATAATACTTCGCTAGAACCCCACGCAGGCACATAAAATGTGGCGTAGCAGAAAGAACGAATATGTTGCATCATGGCGACCTTTTGGGGCGCACAGTGTGGACACGCGACAGCGGAGTTTTAGACGTGTGTGCTCCCTGCGCTGAGGGGCCTCTTCTTTATCTGCATATGGAACTGTAGCATTTCAGACGTGTGTGCTCCCTGCGCTGAGGGGCCTCTTCTTTATCTGCATATGGAACTGTAGCGTTTCAGCATCCCTCCCCCGCTCCCTCTGCCCTCCTTTCACAGGGCCTGCCTGTGTGGTCCAACCGTTCACGACCAACGGGAAAAAGACAGAGAGAGAGAGAGAGAGAGAGTAGACAAGGATGAACCGATATAGACACGGAGAAGTAGAGAGGCAAAAAAGAGAAGCTAGAGATAGACAGAGAGAGAGGTAAAGATAGAGATAGACAGAGAGAGAGAGAGAGATAAAGATAGAGATGAAGAGAGAGAGCGAGAGAGAGAGCGAGAGAGAGAGAGAGAGAGAGAGAGAGAGAGAGAGAGAGAGAGGGGGAGAGAGTTAGGGAAGTCAGAGATTGACATTCAGGCCCGGCTCCGCACCCCTCCACTGGAATAATGATTAGCCGCTCAGCATGCTGGTCACATAGGCTCCACTATCAATGAGTGAGGGAGGGAGGGAGGAGAGGAAGAAGAGGAGCGAGCGACGCATAAGGGGAAAAACAAGGTGAATAACAGAGAGGGTGGAACAGGAGGGGATGGAGAGGGAGGGCAGAGAGAGGAAAAGAGAGCGAGGGACGTCGGGAGGGAGGGCGGAGTGAGAGAAAATGAAGGGCAGGTATACAGGGGCGGGTGCAGCTCTGAGTGTGACGAATGAAGATTTATGGGCGCACACACGAGCGTAGGCTAACCCCAACACACACACACACACACACACACACACACACACACACACACACACACACACACACACACCTACGCAAACGCACACCCACCAACACACACTCGGGCAGGGGCACAGGTTGTGGCAAGGGTGGACAAAAGTACAAGGTGTTCTGTAGTGTGTAGGGGACCAACACGCAGGCGCACCGCCCGCACAACACACACAGCGGGTAGCCACACAGCAGGCACATGCTAACACAAACATGAAAACACACACACACAACCACTGAGAGCCTACAAACCCACACATTCAAAGACACATATGCAGAGACATGCAGTGGCAACAGACACAAGTGATCCCAAACACACACACGCATACACACACCCACACACACACACACACACACACACACACACACACACACACACACACACACACACACACACACACACACACACACACACACACACTCGCCCACATCCAGTCACAGCGGGAAGTTGTCCCAGCTGTTCCCTCTGGTGCAACTAGGAGGGCTATGCCGGAACACAGCTGAGCACTGGTAAAGTGACTACAGTAGCACAGGGGGACTCAAGGACAGACAGAGGAGAGGAAGACGTCCTCTTAATAAAACAAGACAACAGAACAGCACCCCGCGCAGAGACACCGTGGCAGTGACATTCCCACTAAATAGAAAACACACTGGACTAAGAGGCGGCCTCTGCACATGGTTTACTGAATTCAGACGGGGTGTTATGAGATAGCAATGGAAAGAAGATAGGGATAGAGAGGGGGATAAAGAGGAGATAGGGGACAGAGGGATGGAGACGATGTAGGAGGAGAGGGAGAGCGATGGAAAGGAGATAGAGAGGGAGAGGGGGATAAAGAGGAGATAGGGGACAGAGGGATGGAGAGTGGAAGAGAGGCTGACAGAGAGACCAGAGGAAGACGGATAGAGGGGAAGCCATATTTCTCTGCTCGTTTATTTGGAAGGGCTGGCCATCGATCACTTTGGGGGGCCATTTCAGGTCTCAGCTGTGGCTGTTTGGTGTTTGCGTTGTGTGCGCGTGTGTGTGTGTGTGTATGCGTGCATGCGTCTTGTGTGTATGAACAGTATAGTGTATCATTTCACCGTTTCCACCCTCCATCAACCCACCTGTTTTTCCTGTTTGCCCGGAACCAAAGTTAACAGATTCACATTCAACGTTCCACACATACACCTACAGTCTGGCATTAATATGGAAATATGTTACTGGACAGAAAAATAAAAGCCATGAATATGCAAAATGTCACTACGCGCCCAACTCTCCAGGGTAATCTATCTTCTAACTGTCATGTTTCTTTAAAATAGGGTAATAGGGATGGATAAGCAAAGCAAAATAATCTAGATTCTGCTTAACGAACTCTGAACCTTCCAAGCGAAATCCCTCTGATCACTTCAAAATCTCCAGAAAGCGCAGCCGAGCTTATCAACGCAGACCCTGCAGCAGCAGCAGCAGCAGTAAGGGGTTAAGTGTCAGTGTGACTCAGTGTGTCAAACACTCTGCTCTGAAGCCTGAGATCAACCAGCCTGCTCTGTCTTTCTTTACACTCTCTGTTTCTTTCACACATACAGATAGAGATGTTCCGAACGCTAGATCAATTCAACTCTTAACACCCCCCCACCCACCCGAACATAATGTCAACATACCTGTCCAGTACACCAGGAGTCCATTTGACCAGGCCTACCAGCAGACCACTAGAACCTCCACCCTATACCGCCGCCGCCATCTCTCTCCAAGCGCGCGTTTTCATTTTCGCTCTCGTTGATGGGTTCCCACCCGCATTGCGGTCCAGGCGGCGGGGCTATCCACTCCAGAGCCCTGCAGGTAGAGAGCTCCACTCCGCTGGGCCTCTGGAGGTCAACCCACCCTGGCACATGGAGAGCACCCTGGCGAGGTGAGCCCCCATTAGGGCTTGGCTCGCCCTCCTAACAGCCCGTCGGCCTGCCAACAGCTGGGGCCCCTCCAGACCGCCCTTCTTCCAACCTCCACGGACCGCGCCACCTGAGCTGCCGTCTGGCCCCAAGATGTGTTCAGGATCTGAATCCAAATCTGAGCAATCTTTTCTACACCAGGCCCCAGCGCATTACGTGCCGTCCACCATTTTACAAAGTGAAAATAAAGCACAGGAAGAGATAAACAGTAACGAAATAAAACGAATCATATAGCCAATATGAAACTACACCAACACAATACTTTCACGTGCAACAGGAGAGGACACGCAGTGCTGTGACGTTGTCTGCCTCCCTTCCCTGATTTACAACATGACAGAGGTGACTGTCAATGGCGGTGGTGCAGGGGGATGTGGTGGTGAACGTCCAGCGCGTGACCAGGGGAACGTGCCAAGGGTTGATGTAGTGTGGGGTAAGCTAGGAGCTGTGTCTGTTCGGCACCATTAGCTCACTAAAGAGCCTCGGCAGGCATATTAACTGCAGCGAGCCAACAAACCCACAGCCAGCGTCGGCGCCTCGGTGTTTGTTCGTCTAGTTATCCGTCTTTTGGTTTTTGGTTTTCTCTGTCTCTGCCTTTTGTCTGTCTGTCTGTCTGTCTGTCTGTCTGTCTGTCTGTCTGTCTGTCTGTCTGTCTGTCTGTCTCTCTCTCTCCCTTCATGCCCCCCCCCCCCCCCCACGCCCCATCTGCTTCTCCATCCCTGTATCTTCATTCTCATCCCTGTATCTTCATTCTCATCCCTGTATCTTCATTCTCATCTCTGCTATCTCCCCTCTCTACTCTCCCTGCAATCCACTCTCTGCTCGATCTCTCTCCCCGTCTCGCCGCATCTCTTGCTCTCTTCTTCCCAACATCTCCTCCCTCCTCCCGAGTGGCCCCCGTTAATTCACAGAGCCTCCCGCTCTCACTCAGCAGGGGGAAAACCGCTCTTTGTTGACTATTAACATAGTGTGTAAAGCATATAGATTTACAGACAAATTACGTCAAGGCAAAGTACTCTGACGATTGGCCAGGGTTTATTGTCTTGCCAATAAAAGCTATTGAATCGTTGGAGGGAGACAGATTGCAGCCCACGCCCCATGCTGTTTCACCCGTGCCCAAAGGAGGCAAATTGAACAGAAAATCGGGGGGATTAAATCAAACCAGATCTGATGTACCTAACATTGTGCGAAATGCTTTTTAGAGACTTCTAATGAAGAAAACATTTCCATTTAAACGTTTGACCGATTGTCGAGGCATTACATAGACTTGAATTGTAGAGTGCAGAGACAGAATGAGAGGTGGGCGTCTCTTATCACACACCCAGCAGGCGGACATTTCATTCCTTAATTTAAGTTCACTTTTCCCTCCTTCTCTATTCCCCACGCACATCACAAACCCATTTTCTTGGTTGGCACTTCCTCTCAGATATGATTTTCCTCCACTCTCCGGCCCTGAGCACTGGCCTCTTAATGCTGCCGACCCATTTACCACCCGCACTATACATTACACTTAGAACGTTTTCAACTTCGAGGTGTCATTTTGAAACTTGAAATGATCAAATCTTTTAAGTGTAACGCCGACCCCAATATCCAATCTGAGACTGCTTGAGCAAAAAGATGGTGTTCCACGCCTCTGAACCCATGAGGACTGATAGAAAAAGGGAGGGTGAAGGAGAAGGTGAAGGAGAAGGTGAAGGAGAAGGAGAAGGAAACGGGGGGAAGGGAAAGGAGAAGGGAAAGGAGAAGGGAAAGGGGAAGGGAAAGGAGAAGGGAAAGGGGAAGGGAAAGGAGAAGGGAAAGGGGAAGGGTCGGAGAAAATGAAATGGTTAACACCCTTTCTCGACACCTGAACAGGTTTCAAGGAGTCACCCTGTGATATGTATGTCCTTCAGTGCTGTCTGAACGTGCTTTTTCATAGGGGGCGCACGGATTATGAAGTGATTAACAAAAGGATAATGAACTGCTAACCGTCTCATCCTCCACGACTTCAGTCTGGGGCGCCTCCGCGCCAAACACTCCTGCTAGAATATAAATACATCATCGTCCAAAAAATTACATTCAATCTAAAATATGCTAATGAAACTCATCGTTAGCCAAAGTCACATTTCAACTTTCTATGTCAAAATGATAGATTGTTTAATGTGTTATGACGTGTTGAGCGGTTGGAATGTAGAGAGGGTTCAAGGAGACCAAGCCTCGCCGGAGCCCACTGTGTTTGTCTAGCACCGTGCTCCCAGACGACCACCTATTTACTGGACCCGTGCCAACGTGATCTAATAACGATAACAAAGAAGTGAAGAATAGACATAAATCGGGAGCTAATGGGCCATGGAGGCACTACAAAGAGCCCCCACTGAAAAAGATGGGCTGTTGTGACAAGGCTACCGGCTTGTAAGACATTGTTAGGCAGAAAGAGAAGGGGGTTATCCACCTCCTCCCGCTTGTTCACGCTGTCTTCCCCCTCCAGCGCCCGACCAACCAAACACCCGTTCCCCGGACCGATTTTCCGCTCCGCTTCTTCCTTTCTCTTTGCTGGGCGGTGGTTATGAATAGATATGAATACAATCGGACTTTACTAATGTAATTATAGCGAGACGCTCAACCCCGGAGTACGATGTGAGCAGGGAGGGCATAGGTCAGGCTAGACTGCAGGGGCAACACATATGCTTCGTCGACTGGCGTATGGATATGCAAACAACACAGGCAGGCAGCCAAGAGTCGTATTACAGTACGACCCCCCCCCCTCCCCCCCCACACACACACACGCACATACACACACGCACACACACGCACACACACACAAACACATAATAAGGTGTTATCTATCTATCTAAATACCCCCATATGAATTATGAACTGGAGTGAAATACAGTAATAGACTCACAAGAATTAGATAAGTCAATGTATGTAAACTCTTAAATACAAAACTATATAGGCCTGTTAAATATATGTATGTTATTATTATATATAATAGAGCCCATCACACCCCCAAAAAACTTCTTTGTAATAACTTCTATCTGAAGATATATTCCCTGACAGTATCCATTTGTTCATTCCAAATATTGAACTGATAATTTTACAAAATTAATTACTTGGCCTGCAATATCAAATCAATATTCCACAAAGTGTAATTCAGGACAGAGTGACTTTACTGATACATGTTATCTACGTATCAGCTCTTTGTTAATAACGTTTTTGAAAGCTTTCGAGGTCAAGGGTCGTGACCCCTAGTAACTACAGGAGTGTCACACAAACCCCTAACCGGCCCTTAAGCTTCACCATGGCATCAAGACACACCGTAAAAAACACCGCCCCCAGTATTTACGTGTGTCTGTGTACGTGTGTCTGTCTTTGTGTGCAGTGTGACTGTGATAAACTAGATGATGAGACGGTCTGATACAATCAGAGAGCTCTCACGGAAAGTTAATGAGTCGTGTCGCTTTGTCATTACTTCCTCTCTATCTCCCCCCACACACACAGACATACAGAAACACAGCGTCCCTTGCCCACACTCAAACACACACACACACACACACACACACACACACACACATAATTACTACACACATGATACACGACCGACACCGGCGAGCAGTAACTCACGAGTGATGGCCAGCTGTTATTTTTCTGCTCGGGTAGATTGACTGGCAGTCCTGTGTTGATGACTGTCAGGGTGGTATGGAGGACCCCATCATCCACGGCACGCTAAATGGCCTGCTAGCTGCTAACCCCTCCTGGGTTAATGGATGGCACCGGACCAGCCACGTGGAACATATAATGGCAGGTCTGGCGGTCGTGTTATTACCATCAATAAGTGCCTCTCCGCTGAGGCAAAATGAAAGCACCCTGGTTAAGTAGCGAGACTGTTCCTTATTACACAATGACCTGTTTTCAGTTACATATCACCAGTATGTGCATGAAATAATATCCTCTCGGCAGCAACCACATATATTTTGAATGGTATTATATGGTCAGACCACATACAGTTTTTAGAGTAATCTATTAGTTCTAGCTTTCAATTTGGCACTCTTTATATACGTACGTATATAGAAATGATCAAAATGCCGTTTATTATTTAATCAAACATTTAATAAAGTGTATTTCATATTAAAGATTCTAATCGCACAACCAAAGAGAATTGGACTGAGAAGAGATGTACCATGCTGGGCGGAATAGCCACCCACTATAATTGATCACACTGTTTTGAAAGATCGTGTGGACAGTCACAGGGGCAAGAAAACCGGTGGCCGTCTGCACATTCTTGCTCATGGCTCAGAGTAAGGCCTAGGCATTGATTTCACATTTATAGAGCTAAGAGGTATTAAGTTTTAACTTATTAAATTAATGTTGCGTACGTAATGACTCTTCCCATTGCCTCAATCATCGCGCCGCATATATCTCATCGTGAGAAAGAGCATTGACAGCACAGCATGACCCCATTGTACACGTTCAGTGCGGTAAGTGTATGCGGAGCCATATTGCATCCACATTTGTAGGATTGCCTCGAACAATTACACAACAATAGAACAACATATTCCTGCCTTTTGTTTTGAAATCAAGTGTAATAAAGATTATACTTTTCTGCATGGATCCCATACATTTTGAGGGTATTTCTGACGCTGAATGATGAGCATGATGGATTTGGGTGATCATCTGCGTGACCGGCACACCTGCCAAACAGTTTAACACACTTTGTTGAACACAGTTGGTTGCTAAGGGAGGGAGAGCAGTATCCAGGGAGGGGTGGAAGCCTCTAAGGAGTCTGGTGAACTATTCAGAGTTTCTCTTTGGTCACTAATTGGATTGATGAGTGTGACGGAGGCCTGGACAACATCCATCCACCTGTATGTCAGACAGGGTCACTTATTAACAAGAGCAGGAGATGAAAAGCCCAAAAAGTGACAAAATGAGCAGAGAGCGGCTGCTGTCGTCCTTTGATGGAGCGCGGTGCAGTCGGCGGTGGGGTGGGGGTGGAAAGGCACGCGCTTATGCATACAAGACACACACACACACACACACACGCACGCACACACACACACACACACACACACACACACAAACACTACGCATACACAAACAGGGACATGGATAAACGCAAACCATTCCTAAGCTATCTCTATCCTTCCTATAAACATGCATTAGCAAATAGCACAATGCAGTATCTTCCTAAACACTCTGTCGCCCGTGTCATTTCCTGTCCTTTCAGACATATTGTTACAGGTGAATGGCGGCTGTCAGCCGAACGCGGAGGGGAAATGAAAGAACGATGTCGCAGAGATTGGGTCTTCTTGGTTCAAACGCTTGGTGATTGTGCTGTTGATAGCAAGAGTGTCTTGATAAACATAAAAGCTGGGGTCGCTGGTGTCTTCTCACACACACACACACACACACACACACACACACACACACACACACACACACACACACACACACACACACACACACATACATACCCATGCAAAACATAAGCAAACAAATATGCGCAAACATCTGTAGTCAATTGCTGAATTTGTTAAGAAAGAAAAAAATCTTTTTGGGACATTGTAATTAACATTATCACTGCATGCTTGTTGTATAATAATAGGATACTCTGGTGTGTGCACTCTCTACAGAGTCACATCACCAACGAGAGAGTGAGAGAAGATGAACTCCTCGAATCGGAGAAGTGCCAGAGCCAAGATGATGATAGAGTCCCAGAAAACAGGCCTGAAGCGGTTGGCACACGCCAGCTAACAGCAAGACAACACAAGGCCAGACTTCTGCCTTCTGTGTGCAAAGCAAATACTGAAGGACTAGGTAACCAGGCCCACAGGCTTAGCACTTAACAGCGTATAATGTGCAAACGGTGAAAAATGTTCAAGGAGATGAAACCGTTTTGTTTTTTTAATCCTCTAAAAGCGTTGGCAGTCACAGGGTTGGCTGATGCTAGGTGCTCTCTCTCACCATACTCTCGCTCGCTCGCTCGCTCTCTTTCTGTCGCTCTCCCTCTTCCTCTCTTTATGTCGCTGAATACGCTGGAGGGGACAGATCTTCTCATACTGATTAAAACAAATTAAGGAAAACATTGGCACTTAAACTGGCGTGAGATGTATCCAAGCAACAAACACACAAACACGCAACCCCACACACAATAATTGCTTCAAATGCCAATGGAATAAACCCTGCCTGCAGGACAGGGCAGTTGGTAATGTAATGTATTATTTGTATATCATAGTGGAAGATCAATCTATGGCTACCAAACGTACACTACCCGCATGAGACAAATTCTGTGATTGAAAACCCTTAGTTGGACAGCTACATTTATATGTAGGATTGTATTCAGCATGTGTCCCTTAAATAATTCAGACACATTCAGATAGGTTCCAAGATTTAGGGCACTTTGGATTGCGTCTTTACTCCTCAACATGACGCTTTTAGCAGTTCAAATAGTAAGTAGGTTATGAAGTAGAATACCGATCATGTTGAGAATTGTATTGTAGGAGTCTATTCCTGGCTACAGGGGATTCTTGCCATTAGTGACTCTATTACAGCGGTTAGGCTTTTACATTTTTTTGAACACAGAGTAGCTCAACACTGCCAGCATGCGTAAGCAGTGTAACCAGCAAGGTGATCAACAAACTTGGGCACTGTTGCCCTCTATTGAACAAATAGGAAAAATGCAGCATCCGCAGCTGTCGAGACATCCAGCTTGAGAAACATAACTTACATGTTTGAGTACCGTTAACCTTGACTGCTACGTTACCTTTTATGTCCACGGTCTCTCTTACGGTAAGTTTTAAAAACACTTCCTAAACATTCCTCAATCTGTGGTTCAAAAAAGTTAC
This sequence comes from Aplochiton taeniatus, assembly GCA_017639675.1. Lineage (NCBI taxonomy): Eukaryota > Metazoa > Chordata > Actinopteri > Galaxiiformes > Galaxiidae > Aplochiton > Aplochiton taeniatus. The sequence continues at coordinate 12,106,706 of CM030182.1, forward strand.
AGAAACACTTGGGTCAACTTCCATTTAACTCTTGACATACACATAATATGGCATTATGGTGTATTTCTCAGCAATAGAATGCAGAAAATGGTTGTTTTTCAGAATGAGTGTGCTGCATGGCTAGTCGATTATTGTCTGCTTTTATAACCTTGTTGAGTACTGCAAGATGTTTGTCTTGCTGTCCTATGTTTCTTATTCATTTTAAAACTCTCGCACCTGCCACTTGACTTGCCTGGTTAAATAAAGGTTATTATTAAAGATTTCTGTCATATTTCCCTAGGATGAAGCTTGCACCGGAAAGAATGCCCTCTTGTGCTTGAGCTTGACATCACCTGCTATTTCTTGAATCCAGCACAGCAAAAACACTGTACTCTCTTGCACTCATGCGTTGAAATGGCGGAAGCAGATCTGTGAAATCAGATTGTTTATGGATAGACAGTTTGTAAGGCATTCACTCACTCCTGCACTAACAATCACATCGGCTACCTACAATCTTTACAATGACTAGCCTTAAGGACCTAAAATTAGCATGCACCTTAGTTGTTAATAAAAAAGTGTAATCAAGGTAGAGGATTGGATATAAAAAACTCAACAGCCCTCCACAGTTTCATCACTTTATTAAATGAGTCCATATCATACACACAACAGACAAATGTTTTTTTTTTTTTTTTTTTTATAATTCTTTTTCTCTTCCTCCCACAATCCTAAAGTGTCCGTTTCTTGGGCCAAGGGGGAAACAATAGGAACAGCATTGGAATGACAAATGAGGGATGTCAATAAAAAAGAAGCTAGGACATATTCCATATGGGAATTATATGCACATACTGTACACACAGAAAGGGGGGTTTAAAAGTAATAAAAAGGCCAACAGTTGTTTGTACTGCTGTGTCAGTTAGGAAACCAACCCAAGTTCACACACGCACATATACATGCACTCAATCAGGCACACACACACGCACATATACATGCACTCAATCAGGCACACGCACAGACACACACACATACATGCACTCAATCAGGCACACGCACACACACACACACACAACAGGTTTTGAGTGGCTCGAACAGCAGTCGCTACATTTACGGAGGCTGCCTTCTTGTGAACATTAGCAGCAAGTCTGAACAGCATCATGTCAGTAAATACTATACGACAAAATGCCAAAACAAAGTACATGGTTGGACACATGTTACATGATTTACCAACTAAATACTTTTTTTTCTATTTTACATCTAATCAGATGTCAATGTTCAAGTGGTTGCTAATACAGTACGTGTTTTCTGAAACATGGAAAGGATGATCAGTGAGCAGTCACAGCAGCAGTCACGCTAGCTCTCCCTTACACAGGCGCACAGCAAGACTGGGTAGCAAAGAGATTGAACCCAAGCAACACGCTAGGGCCCTCTCTCACAGGGAGGGGGACTGACACAGGCAGAGACACGGAAAGGGGAAAGAGAGAGGGAGAGAAATAGTGAGACGACATCATCAACAAACATGGTACGAGAACTTTTTTTTTTTTTTTCTTTTTCTTTCTCATCTCTTGTTCTATTTACACGTAGGATCATCAGGATGTGACACAAATCCTCTTTATTCACAAACGGATAGATGGACAACAAAGCGGGCCAATTTGAAAAGCACCGGCTTCATCGACAGGTAGAGAACAAAATAAACATCGACACTGTAATAAAAGGGGGGGGGGGGGGGGGGGATAAAAGTCAAGTGATATTTACACATGTGCAATAAGACGAGAGCGGGGCGGGGACAGGGAAGGGGGGTGGCTTCTGAGATCACAGAAGGAAGTTAATGACGGTTTCATCTAGCACTACCACCCAGGCGGGCAAGGTTCAGAGCTCCCTCAACGTTCCAATTGGCCTTGGAGCAAGCCCCTCGTACCCAACGCACTTTGAGAGACGAATCAAACGCCACATTCCAGTAACTGACATTTAAAGTGAGTAACCTTATGAGCTTGTTAAAAGAGAGGTTGGCAGGGACGGTACATTAGTATAAAATGCTTGTACTAGAAGCGTTCAAGAAGTCAGTACTGAGAACTGATCTAGACTAAACCTACAACACTGTCTGCTTGAATCTGCCGTTTGGACTTGATAGTACAGTTTACATGAACACCACATGCTAGCGTCATCATCCTACAGTCACACAACGCTAGTCCGAAATGTCACACATTCCTCACTCACACCACGTACTTATGGATTAGTATGAACTCAAACCATTCTGCCTTACTTTTACCAATAAAGAGAGCGCATTGCCTTTCCTCTTATTGTAAAAATCTTACGTACAGGGAGATAATTGGTCAAGTTCACAATGGATTTCCCTACTTCATTGTATACTCAATATTCAACATGGCTGCAATCAACAGCTAGCCAAGCCATTGTTCCCTGGCAAGAACATAAATAAATGTATATAGAAGAGTCATTTATCTCTTAAGTGTGTGCGCGCACAGACGTGTATGAGTGTGTGCCTTTCCTAATAGGTTACTTTTGCTAATTAAAGTTAATAAGCCTGGTAAATAAAAGCCATTAAAAGTACAAACTAACTCAAAGCCACTATTCTACGCTTTCGTATTCATTTGCGACCCCCAACCCCCACCCTAAAACTCCTCCCAAAAACAAAAATAAATACATTTACAAATATGCAGCAAAAAAGAAAAAAAAAAAAAGAAAAAAAAAACAGGTGTCTGTTTTATGTCATAATTTAATAAAAAGTATAAAACCACAGAGCTTTTTGTCACTTCTATGCTTTCACAACAAAAACATAGTGCCACTGTCCACTACGCTGGACTTAATCCCAAAGGGCCGCAGAGGATATCCCATTTGTCTGTGTCTCCTTATGAAAACAAATTCTGCCTTCGGAAATCTTATTCTGGCGTTGTTTGAGAACATGGACTCGTGTCTTGACTAGGACAGTGTCTATAGAAGGATTTACTAACAAAGAAGGGGAAAAAAACACAACAGAATTCTCTACAGACTTACATTGTGTGTGTGATCGTCAGAAATTCTTAAGTCAAATAAATAAAAGACAAATAAAAAGAGAAAAAAAAAAGATTAAAAAAAAGGTTATTATACAGAGGACCTGCCCCCTACGGAACCCTTATATGCCATCTCCAGCAACATGAAAAGTGGATTTTTATAAACAGGCAGACAGAGAGAGATAGAGAGAGAAAATGTGAACATGTATATGTTTGCTAAGTTTGGATGTGTGTGTGTGCGTGTTGCTGTAGTGATGTTTTTGAGTTGAGATAGACTAACAAATCGTCCGCTTCATTTGAAGAACTACTGCTGAACAATGTATGTACAGTACAAAAAGGGATACTGGTAACTAAAAGAAAATAGCAAGTGACATGGAATGAAGCAGGACGATGTGTATTGTTTAGGTGAGTGAGTATGTCATTTTAGTGTGTGTGTGAGTGTGTTCGATCAGGGTTGGGCTGGCAAACTGACAGGAAGTAGAGGCGCTGATGATTCAGATGCTGTTGAGGGATCCAGGTACTGAGCTGAGCTGGGACGATTCAGAGCCGGTACCGTCTGGATCAGGAGAGAGGGGAGGCGTGAGTGTGACTGTAGATGTGGCCTGCTAAAGATTCAACTCTTCCAGGGGGAGGAAAGGGTCCTTACCATGAGAGGAAGCAGAGGTCTGAGAGCGGGCGTGAGGCGGAATAAGGGTGGAATTCAGTTGAGGCTGGATAGACAACTCTGGAGAGCAAGACAAAGGAGAGAGAGGGGGGGGGGGGGGGGAAATAAAAATGTATCAATAACTGACGATGGACGTTTTATTTCGTGTGCGTTCCATGTGTAGGGTGTGAGTGAGAGAGAGAGAGAGAGAGAGAGAGGGTGGGGGGTGTCACTATGTCCACGGACCTGTGGTGCTGAAGTTGAAGAGCAGGGGGAGGTCGCGACCACTGGGCAGCCGCGCGTTGGGCTGGCGGAGCTCGTCGAAGAAGGCGTGGGCACATGCCTCCAGCGGAGAGAAGCGGTTGGCGGGGGTGTACTCCAGCAGGCGGGAGCACAGAGCGATGGCTTCCGGGGGGGTACGCGGCTTGAACACCTGGAGAGCGGCGGGGGGGGGGGGGGGATTGAGTTATTATGCACATTACATATATCTTATATATATTTAATTGCCACGCTAGTACACCATGCTGTTCTCTGTGTTGGTGGGGGTGAGTACCTTGGTCCAGGGATGAGCCTTGATCTGGGGGAACTTGAACTCGGTGTAGTTGGGGTTCATCTCTCGGATCTGTTCCCTGGTGGGGGTCCCCAGGACCTGAAGGGACGGATGGCAGGAGAACACACACACACACACACACACACACACACACACACACACACACACACACACACACACACCTAGCGTTAGGCATTCTCCCCCTTTGGTGCACGGTGTCATTTAAGCTTTGCGGTTAGCTGAATGAGAAGGAACGGTCGAGGTCACTCTTCGGGTGGCCTGCAGCCCCTCTAAGGTACACGCAGCGCTGCCGGACTACGCAAGGCGCAGGAAATGCCTCGGAGACCCTAAATCCTTCAACCCACCTTGATGATCTCCACTAGCTGGTCCACGCCGCTGTCCCCGGGGAAGATGGGCTGGCCCAGCAGCAGCTCGGCCAGCACGCAGCCCGCTGACCAGATGTCGATGTTGGCCGTGTAGTCGGTGGCGCCGAAGATGAGCTCCGGGGCGCGGTAGTACCGCGAGCAGATGTACGACACGTTGGGCTCGCCGCGGATCAACTGCTTGGCGCTGCAGAGAGAGCAAGAGAGAGACACAGAGGGGGGAGCAAGAGAGAGAGAGAGAGAGAGAGAGAGAGAGGGAGAGAGAGAAAAAGAGACAGGTCCCAGGTGGGGAGAGAGAGGGCAAGGGTTAAGAGTTGAACTACACTTTTAGGCGACGGAAAACCGGAGGCACCGGATGGACAAATATTTTTGGGGAGAGAGGAAAAACCAGTTGGACTACGAGCTTGAGCGCTGTGCCAACATTGTGGCTAACTTTCCATTTGATGGGACACATGGAAAGGACACCTATCATTACATCGTGCCACTCAGGGCATTTCTCGTAAATGTCAGCTTGACTGCCTCCTGTACTTCTTGCTTTCAATGATCCGTGTCACTCTGTAGGATGTTTCTTGTTCGTCACGCTGTCTGCCACTTGGCCAGGCCGTGAGAACTCGTTCTCAGTTGACCTGGCTGGGGAAATAGAGACTGGCCGTCACTCGGCTCACCTGCCAAAGTCACAGAGCTTGAGGATGGCCGTCTCCGGGTCCACCAGCAGGTTCTGGGGCTTGATGTCTCTGTGGCACACGCCCTGGGAATGGATGTAGGCTAGACTGCGGAACAGCTGGTACATGTACACCTGAGGAGGAGGAGCAGGAGGGCAGGGCAAACATGAAACACGGCCAGATAGCCAAGATTATCAGGGCAAAAAGATACAGAATAATGTCTAATAATCTGTATAGGTAAATAGCTTATTTCAAGACCAGGAAATAAGAAAGGGCCGATGAAAGACACGCGCATTGGTGCCGCTGAGGGAGTGGAAGAGAAGATAACAAAGAAGTAAGAGCCTACCTTGACATATATGATAGGAATGATGCTCTTGGCCTTGTTAAAGTGCCTGGCCACCCGGTACACCGTCTCCGGCACAAAGTCCAGCACCAGATTCAGGTATACCTCATCTTTCTGTACGGGATAGAGCACAAGGATGCCACTGTATTTATTGCCGTGGTGGGAACACTTCATTCGGATTAGCTGGAAGAAGGGCGTTAATTCCCCCCCAAGAAAACAAACGGATGTAATGGCCAATTAGGAATGTGAATTTACAAAACATAAAAGGTTTCTGGGGTTTTGCTGATAATAAGAGAAAACATCACAGCAACCAATCTTAATCTGACCAGTCTGCGTTCAGGCTGATTAGCTAGACAGTGTTTTCATCTCGAACGTCAGCATACCTTCTCCCCACTGGAGTAGAAGAAGTAGCGTAGCCTGACAATGTTGCAATGGTCCAGCTTCCTCATGATCTGTAGTTCACGATTCTGCACAAAGTAACAACGGGTGGTAAATTGTACTCTGCCGCTGCTTACGCTAATTGAACTAATAATAAACATAAAGAAATATGAAATCCCACACAGTCACACGGGAGTAAAATGACAAGATGATCCAAAAACATCCATTCGCTACTTAGACTTGTCAGTTTGAGTTCACCAGCCTGAAAACCAAGGGCAGCATCCCCTGGGTTTTACCTTGAATCTTTTGTCCTGAAGAACCTTCTTGATGGCCACCATCTCCTGGCTGTCAATGAGACGGGCCTGGTACACCACGCCAAAGGACCCGTTTCCAATCACCTTGATGTCGGTGTAGGACACTTCCTGTGGGCGGTCCGGGCCCTGCCCAGGCGTGGCCACCACTGTCGTCACCTTGCCACTGTCTCCTAGGCAACACAGAAACAACAAGTTCATCCGGGTTAAAAAACAGGAGGCCAACATCCCAGAGGGGGAAAAAAGTGAGCAATGTTGGGTCTGCTGCTACAAGTTGTTACATTTGGGCTTCAAAGTGCACACTGAATGGCTGAAACAAGGAAAGACTTCCCACTTTCAACTTAAGTTCTACTCTCTACGTCAAGGGCTATTCACTTGGTTTTATACAACAAAGAGACAGCATATTGGACACAGCATACAACACAAAGATATACAGCTTATACAGACAGGACATTTCATATCTAAGAGTTGTTGCGGTAATAGCCAATGATGTCTAATTCAACGTGTGTGCTGTCTGGGGGTGCATAGATTATGCAAAGTGATGCCCAATAGTTCCTAGATCCACTTGCAGATTGATAAAAACCACTAATTAGATAACTATATTTTCTATTAACCTCCTGATCAAACATAGCTCGAAGAATAATCTTGGACCTGTTTGTAGCCTTCAGTAAAAGACTAGGCTTGCTCTTCAAATTCAGGAGAATTGATAGCACATGGCCTTGGTTATTTTCTGCCTAGCCATTGGACACTAGCCTAACCACTGAAAATGTAATACTTTAATTCAATTGTGATTAATATTTTCTACTCTCCAAATACAAATACTAGATGATTTTGAGGACTATTTGCAATTAATGTATTCAAGTTTGTAGAGTAATCCTTTTTTAAACAAGTTAATATGAAAAACATCCAGAATAATTTGAACTGTGAATGAAACAAAACTCTTTAACCTGGTATAGTTACACAAACAAATAAACTCTGCATTGAGGAACAGAAGACGTGTGTTCACCTAATAGGCCTATAGCTTACATCTGCAACCCTGTTTAAAAAGTAAAGCCACTATAGAATGACCTGGGACAGAGAGTTCCCGAGCCACACTAGGGTTCATTCCCTGTAGACTGAGACACATGCCACTACCAGTCAGAGTCTGGCTCTCTCCGGAGAATGGCTCCGCAACTACGTGAGATGTTGCCCTAGTGTCACAAACAGATCTGATAGGAGGACCCCACAATTATCTCGGGTACATTAATGTATCTGTCCAGCAAATCAATACTACCCTCATAGCAAATTAGGATAGCATTGGTTTGCTGAACACACATTCCACAATGTGAATACTACAAGCAAACGTCACAGCCAACATGAATGAGAGTGGAGAAGGAACCAAATTATTTGACAATTAGTTGGGACCCTCATTTGTTGTGAGGATGCATGGTAACCTATATCTGAACTGAAGAAAGGCTTAAAACACTAAAAACTACCCTACGTTGATGTACAATGCACTGAGAATTACCCACATTGGATTTACCAAACCCACAGAATGCTACACATACACAGATCGAACCTCAGCATAGTTAAGAGACACAAAACTTGCATATACTATGATATGAGCATCAGCCCACATTCCGACATCTAACGTTAAATATCTAACGTTTACGACTGGACGAGTATCACTTTTATTTCAAATAGGAACCACCTGCTGCTAAACCTTGGCACTTGGTAACCTGATGCATAATACATGTTTGAACATAAACTTCTATTATGACGGATTATATGACTCTAAACCAGGCCAAATCTATACGAGTTATATAGCTAGCCAGGTGCCTATCGATGTATGGCAGGACCTAAAACTAGGTAGCTAGCTAGCTAGCTAACGTTAATGGAGAGACAAAGTAAGATCATCTAGCCACTGTTACTCGAACCTGGCTAACTTTGTACAGTTACGTTGGCGTTAAATGTCAAGAAAGCCTTGAAATAGAAGTCTAATACAACTTGTAAAGGCACATTTCAATGACAATCATCTGTAATAGATGGCTAACTTTAAAAAATGAGATAGTTCATGTTAGCTAGCAAACTGCTGCTGGTGGCTAAATAAGTGGCTAGCTAGCTGCTAACGACAGCCAGCACAGAGACAGCGATTAGCGATGAAAAAGATCAATCACCAAACTATGTATACCGACAACATTGCCTTTGGTAACTACAAACCACGGTCATATTAAACTGATATGTAAAATTACTTACTGGACAGCTTTAGATTCGAACATCCGGATGAGCTGCTGGCCGAGGCCTGCGGGACCCCGGACTTTCCTGTGCTACTCCCCACGGCAGCGGCTGATCCAGCGGACGCTGCAGCGGCTCCTGGAACACCTTGCGGCTCAGCAAACGAGCTAGTTCTAGGCCGCCCGCTGCCGCTCATATCTCTGTGCAGGGGTAGCGGGGCGGGGGCTTGGAATTCACTATTTTCAGCCAAATGGTTTTGAATAATACCTCTTTGACAGCAAATAATCGTTGAGAGTCGACGAACACCGCTGCACTTGAGCCTTCTAAGCGTTGGCTGTCTGGACTCGCCTTGCCAGACCTTAGAAACTGACAGCTCGCATTGCCTCCAGGGAAATGAAGTTCAAAATAGCTGTTGCTTAGATCTGCTCTTTGTCTTTCACTAGCCAAAACAACTACAAGGCTGAAATGACAATTTTGAGTTATACCACAGATGGCGCTGTAGACACGTTTCTATATGTAACACATTGCACATGTTGATTTTGCCAATGTGAACAAGTATAGATTTTTGTACACACTCTCTGGTTTCAGTCTAAACAAAGGACAACAGAAATATACTGACAGTGCAGTTGGAATTCAATGATTCTAGGAATATAGAGACATAAAGGTACCATTTACTATACTCCCCAGACAACAAGTTTGCCATGTTAATGCTTTAGGTCATTGGCTGTCTGTAAAAACCCTCCTTAGTGGAAATTAAAGTGCAGTCGTTTTCTGGGAAAGGGGCTAAGGCCTAGGCATACGGCTAGTGTTTGCAGGCAGATTTCTGAACGACATCGACCACAGCTGTCTGCCAGGTTTAACCATGGAACTCAAGGGGTAGTTTGATATCCCTGCAGCTGAAACAGTGATGAAAGTGAATCCTGTTCAGTCATGGAGGCCATTTAGAGAAAAAATGAATTACTTTCAGAAATACTGCCATCTGAGAATGAAAAGAAAGAGAATGTGATGAACCTTAGAAATATGTGAGATCCATCTATTCCTCTTCTGGTGACCTAAAGAAACTAGCATTATTTTCAAATACACAAAAACGTATTTATATCTAAAATAAAGTCAGACAAAATATATTGTGTTAGATCTTTAATATTTTCAATATTTAGTTGGTTGTTTTTTGTTGTTTTTTTGTTTAGAAATATTGCACATGGTCAACATGCCTGTTTATGAGCTAACACTCATCTCTCTCATTCCAAAATTCCTTCTCCAAAGTAAGGACAGTTTATTTTTAAGCACAATCATACAGTGTACGCGCATACATGTGTGTATGTATGTCTGTGTGTGTATGTGTGTGAGTGTCTGGGCACACATGCATGTAAATGGATGGAAACAGTTCAAGCCCTCCTCCTTAAAGTGAACCCTCAATGAATTTTGAATTGAATGGGTGTTAAATCCTGAATTGTCTGATTCTATAACAGTCGATGTGGAGTTTAAAATAGTCATGGTGACTATAAAAATACTGTCTCTGGGGTATGAAGAGAAAATATATGTGATGTTGACAATGTCTTATTGTAGAGTGAAAGGATTCAGCAATAAACTACGTCCATACATGCAGGTGCCCAAGCACGTGAACACACCATTATGCACATATATGGAAATATATATTTTTTTCACACATCCAATACAGAGGAATATAGATATACCCCATGATAACTACCCAAGCTCTTCACCAAACAGGTGGAAGAAGCAAAAAGTGCTATACGAATTCTCTGACTTTAGTAAGTTATGCTCTATCTCTTGTACAATAATAATTTCTTGAGATTTATTTTTTTAAACCATAGTTATTTTTTGACAGTACTGTAAATATCTATGGCACATATCCCCGAAAAAAATACACCCACCCATTCCAAAATGTTCTATTGCACCATATACGGGAAAGAATAAAGTGTCCGAGAGGGAAGGGGAGGGCTCCAGAGAATGCCCCCCAGGGCTGGTCTAGGATCTGCTTTCCCTGAACTAACCCTATACCAGAACCATCCTGAGCTACATTACGCCTGACCCTGGACCAGTGCTTAAGGGCACTTTCTAACAACACTTGAGAGTAAGGGGCAGGGAGGTGGCCAGGGGAGAATAAGGGTATCATCAAAGTGGGAAAAGGGAAGAGTGATAACATACAGAAAAGGGGTTTTCTATTTGAACTACTAAAACTATCCCTAAAAACAATACTTTCCTGATTTAAATTGTGGCCAGACGACCACAAAATTGTGCAAACACCTGATTTCAACATTTAAAAACAACAAACTCCCTGCCCCCTCCTCTATGGATCTAGTGAAAAGTCTTGGGAGAGGGGAAGTGGCCCCAAAATAAGATTCATGAGCAGGGCCACAGACTGTTTTTGTCCCCCCTTTTAAAGTTATGCTGGAGAAACACCATCTAGAGCAACAAGAGAAAAACAGGCCACAGTAAAACGGGCTATTTCCACAGCAACAATACAAGAGAAAGCAACATTTCCACTGGGTGACTGAGAGAAGTTAAAAAACTACTTTTGCTTTGTGTAAGTTCATTTTTATGTTGTTTCGAGTCCTCCTTGGTGGAATCGGCACACTCCGTACAAACCCGTCCATGTACATTCAACCATATCTTCGTCTGTCTTTCTCCGTCGTCTATGTGGAACCATTGCTTGTTCAAGCCTTATACCATCAGTCTTTCAAGAATATTTTTTCAGTACGCACGTGATGGGGAAATCCCGACATACATTATTGTCGTCATCATCATCATCATCATCATCATCATTCTATCCACCCTTTCCAATGAGTCTTTCGTAATGGCACTAACTGAAGGTGTTATAATTGGTCACACTAACTCCTGCCTCCGTCTTTTCCTTTGTCTTTTTATCCGTGAGAAAATCGTATCCATGCTTGAGTTCATTTCGTTTTTTCTTTTTTTTTTTTTACTACAATCACTATAAACTGTGCAGGCCAATGGCTTGGTCAGGCGAGGTTTCAATAACTTGTGTGTGTGTGTGTATATGAGCGCGCGCATGTGTGTGTGTGTGAGTGTATGCTGTTTGCTGTGTGTTTGATTGCTGTGTGTGTGCTGTCTGTGTTGCAGCATCGCGGGGCTGTGTGGTATCAGTTGGAGGTCATGGGGTTCTACCGACCCCCCCACTGTGCTGAGGAGTGGGGCGGGGGGAGGGGGGCGGGGCAGAGGAGGAGGTCACGTCAATGGCATCATAGGGCTAGCTGGGCCCAGAGAACAACAAAGTGCTGTCGTGTTCTATGGTCCTTGTGACAGCTCTAAGGGACTGTCTGCCAAAAGTAACAGTCTGATTTGGTAAGATGGTATGTTTTTGTCTTTTGAGTGTGTATGCGTGTATTTTTGTTAATTTGTATGTAAGAGACGGTAAGAGACTGTACTATGCTTACTAAGTTGAGCCATGTGCAAGCCAAAGATTACATTTGCACCAGGCTTTGGTTTGAGTGCGTGCGTATATGTGTGTGTGTTTGTGTGTGTGTGTGTGTGTGTGTGTGTCAGAGAGAAGAAAACGTGTACCACAGAGTCTCTTTGTCAAACAACAAACTACTAATGTGCTGAGAGCAGAGTCTGAACTGTACTGACGCTGTCCTGCTACTACACAATACAAGGACATGCTGTGGGACGACAACATTCTTCTCTCGTCTTCTTCATCTCCTTCTCTTTACTCTTCCTCCCTTCTTCCCGCGCTCCGTCTTCGCGTCTCGGCGGAGCTCTACGCGTTTTCGCTCCGCGCCTCCTCGGGGCTCCGCCCTCTCTCCTCTTGCTCCGCGCCTCCGTCCTCCCGGGCCTGGTGATTGGCGGAGCTCTGGGCGAGGGCGGCGCCGACCTCTGCTGACCCCCCGGGCTCGGGGGCTCCGGGCATGGCCGTCTGCATGATCTTCTGTCGCACCTCCCGGATCTTCAGCTGCAGACACACCTTGGTGGGGAAGGTGTCGGAGTAACGCGCCTGGAAGGCGGCTGTGGCCTGGGCTGGGACAGAGGAGGGAGGCTTAGCTCTCAGATAGTGCACGCCACATTTCACCAACATAGTTATGTCCTAGTGATCTATCTGCCAAATGTTATCCGACATGACTGGACCGTTTATACTGACATACTAAAACAAGACCGGTCGAGTTAGTTAACATTGTGCTTCCAACTCTCAAGCACGAATAGAGGTCTTGTGTTGGGACCAGTTAAAAGACCCGATGTAAGAGAGCTCTCACTATCCTCGAGCCAATCGCAGAAGCTATGACTGCAGGGCAGTTTACCCGAGGGGAAGAAGCCATGTTCCTGGAACAGCTGCATGACCAGAGCCCTCCGCTGGTCCAAAGTCCTACGCAGGGAGGAGTAGGGCACCCTGTCCAAGTCCCCCAGAACATCCTCTGACTCTGCACCTGCTAGAGGGCAGGGGGAGAGAAACGCATGGGAGGGGAGAGAAGATGAGGGCGAGGGTTAGACTTTAAATGGAGGAAACTCTGGTAAATCGGTTTTGTAGCCCGAGCTAAATAGACTACACATAGAGTCCCTCTCCTCCTATCCGTCACATGTATTGGCAAGCCCAGTCATTCTGGGTTGTGTAGTTGTTGATGGCCTACCGGCTCGGTCGAAGGTGAAGATGTCTCCCTCACACTTGGCAGCGCTCTTGGGGGTGTTGAGCTCGGAGCTGTTGGAGAGGTGACGGGTCCTCCTCCTGGGGGAACCGGGGTCCTCTGCTGATGAATCAAGGTCTGGGAGGGCAGGGGGGGGGGGGCAAAGGTGAAGACGTGGGACGTTGACTTGAGATCAAAATGAATCAAATGCCAATCCTATATTTGTTTCTTTCCCCGGCACACCCTCTGTGGGGTTTTCCCTGCACTCTGTCTCACCAGTGGAGTTGCGTCTCTTCCTGCGGTAGCTGCCCAGGATGGCGCGGGGGGAGGTGGCCAGACTCTGCAGGGTGGGGGAGGGCAGCACCTCCTCCGGCCGGAACTCTGGCAGCTCAGCGAAGCGCTCCTCAAAGTACGCCCCCGACAGAACCCTGCAGGTATAGCAGAGGACAGTTCTATTTCAACCAGGCCCTTTACATAGTGTGGGTGACTAAGCGGTATACTGTGACAAACTCACGTATTATTCGTAGAATGTACGTTGATATTTCTCAAAACTCCAGTGTGTATTGTTAGACCTATAGTTGAATCCCCTGTGCTATAAATCTACCAAATATGAATGCTTGTATACATTTGAAATGTTACTTTGCTTCCCAGCTGCTTATAGAAAGGAGGTATTTGTGCTCTTCATCCGTGCACTTACTTGTCAGCGGAGTCGGGGTTCTTTTTGAGTGGTGGCGGGCGGAACTTTGTCTTCTTTCCAGACGGAGTGGATTCCCGGTCGCTGGGAGGCGGATGAAGAAGAAGCTCGGAACCGGATGAAGCAGGAGTGGAAGAGCGAAGGTGGGGGTCCCTTCGCCCAGACTGGACGATGACAAAGATGGAGAGAGAAAGAGATGATTTTACTATATGATACTGATTTATTAATCTTACAGCAACATATCAAATAATAATTCTCCTTCTTCCTCTATAATGTCTTCCTCAGTGATAGAACTAGCAAAGTGTTCATGTAATGTCCCAGAGCAGTCTGTGTCACCTCTTTTCGGTTCTCTCCTGTGCTGTTGTCATCTTGCTCTCTGTTTCTCTCCTCCCTCTCTTTCTTCACACCCCTTTCGTTGTCGTACTCAGTCGGCTTGTCTCTGAAGTATCCATCGTTCAGGTTCTCTTCTTTGATGTCTCGGAGTCTTCCATCCTCACCGTTACCTGAGACACACAGGGCAACCCTCTTAGTTTCACTCCAGCATCTCGCCTTTGTGCCATGGCCGATCCTTGGAAAAAGTCAGGAACAGATCGGCCCTTGCAAAATAAAGTAGGGTAACCTATAGGTCTGGTAGTGGTTATCGTACCTGTTTTGTAGGAACTGTAGTAGTAGCAGTATCTGTGTTGCGGTTTTGTACCTGTGTTGGCAGCAGCTCTGGACGAAGCCACCAAGGAGCTAGCACTGCCGGGTTCGTCCGTCTGCATGTCAGCCATGTTCTCTCTCTTGACCTCCACCTTGTAGTCCCCGTCTTCTGGAAAGGGGGGGAGCTTTGAGCCCTGGAGCCCCACACTGGAAGGAGACGAGGGGTTTAGCCCTCCCTGGGCCACACTAGCCGGCCCGGTAGTCATAGAGACCACGCCGGTTGCCAGGGCGACGGTGGGCGAAGGGTAGATGGCAGCCAGGACCTGACGGCCGCCTGTTGCCAAGGCAGCGGGAGCGGGGAGCTCTGATGGACAGCTAAAAGGGGGAGCCAGCACGGGTGGTTGACCGGCAGAGAGGATTGGTTGAAGGAGCGTTTGGCCCCCCGGGGCGATGGCGGTGAACCCCAGGGTCGCCAGGGAAGAGGGTAGATAGGCGGGGCCTGGAGGGGGAGAGGATTGGACTGTTGCTGTGGTGACTCCTGGGCTGGACTTGACATAGGTGATTCTATAAGGGAGAGGAAGTGCAGAAACAAGATGGAGGGGAGGAGCGTTAAGGAGTAGGTCTTAGTAAACCGTAAGTCTGGCACCTCATTAATGCGTCATTAATGAATGAATCCTCAATGTAGTGGTCAGAAATCACAAAGTGTCAGGTGCATTCGTTAGTCGACATGTGTTCTTTCGAAGTTATTTGTAGTATAAAGCGAAGGCCTTTGTGTGCACTGTTGCCTGGCTACCTTGTCGGTGGTGAGGTCAGCAGAACAGTCTGGGGCGGGGCCAACGAAACAGGAAAGGGACTCCCAGGGTGCACTGCTCCACTCTGGACCACAGGCATGGGAGTGATCTGGAAGATCTGTGTAGAGCAAACACATAAACACACACACAATTTACACTAACAAGCCGATCCTATCGGCTACAGCTTGTAACGGGAAAGTTTCAAAACATGTGCGTAAATTCATCATATAAAGAAACCTTGTGGGGTAGCTAGGTGTCTCCGTGAAGTGTGAATGTTGTTGATTGTATTGGAGGCTGTTTGTTACCTTGTTTCCTGGTGAGTTGCCATTCTGGACAGGAAGGGGCGGAGCCACCAGGGAAATGGGCTGAGGAGGAGTAGACCCTGTGCGCACTGTTGCCATGGGAACCAACATCTTGCTCTGCAGGACCGGTGACTGTGCTTGGACTGACGAGTGAGTAAGAGGGTGCGCAGAGGGGAATGGGGGTGGGGGGGGGAGAGAGAGAGAGAGAGAGAGAGAGAGAGAGAGAGAGAGAGAGAGACGTAAGCAGGGAGGGAGACCAAGGCAGTTAAGACAGAATCGACTTTGACGCTTACAGCCGAGCCCAGCTGCTGCCAGTGAAGAGTGTGAACCCTAAATGAGCTCTAAATTCCCATTTTAAATAATAATTATGTTTTCACTGAGGAAACAGTCCCTCTAACCCCTGCATGTGTGAACACCAGTCGTCTTGTTAGAGACATAGCCCATTTACTGAGAGGTTGTTGTGGCAGACAGCAATGTGATAACAGAAATGACAAACACCTGCGTAAGCTGTCTGGCCGTACAGTGGCTCTGGGCTGCCCCGTAAAAAAAGCTATTATTTTCCGTTTCTGAACATTCACTAGCACTTCTTCTCCTTTTCAAACGCCTTTAAGTCAGTTTAACCCAAGATGCATCCCCGTTTTTTGTTTTTTTTTACGCTAATTGCTGCTTTCTGTCTCACCTCTTGCTCCTGGGCTGACCCCTCCCAGTGCTGATGCATATCTGATCCCTACTCCCGCCCCCGTGTGAAATCCATTGGCCAGTGTGACATGGGTGGGTGGTGTGGCGGGCACGGCGAGGACTCTGGTTTGCGGTTGGTGTGGCTGAGGGGAGGGGCTGTCGGTGTCTGCGGCGGAGAAGGTAGGTATGACGTACTGGATATTTGCTAGTGCCTCGGTGCTTGCAGGAGGTGCAAAGGCGGTGGCCCCGGGGAGGAGCTGGGGCTGGAGCAGGGGCAAGTGAGCAGGGGCATGCCCAGATACATGCTGGGGATGTGGGGCTAGAAGCTGGACTGGCTGGGCAGCAGAGAAAGGCCCTCCCAAGACTAGACTAGTGAGAAATCCACGGTCACCGACTCTGGCTACACTGATGGGATCGGGTGGGGATGAAGACAGGTACCCACCCCCTGCCGTGATAGGCAACAGCTGTGCTCCGGCTCCTCCAATCAGAAATGTTGCCTTCTTGTCATGAGGGAGGGCGCTGAGTGTCACCGCCCCTTCCATTGGCTTGCTGGCGATGGGAATGGCCGTGCTGACCATGGGTTGTACCACGTTGGTCACCACGGTGGAGGCCATGCGGACTGGCCCCAGCACCTGGGTGAGACCATGTTGAGCCAGCGCGGGGGTGACCAGGCCGCTTGAGAGTGAGCCTGGGATGGAGTGAGAGGGAACCGGCCCTTCTCCACCCCCTCCTTCTGCCCCTTTCTCTCCTCCGCCTCTCTTATAGCCTGTGCTCCCCTCCTCTCCGCCCTCTATCCCTCGCTTCCTCTTCCGCTCGGAGCCGTCTCCGTTGTTGCCTCCTCCTGCGTCCCCCTTGGTGGAGGTGGGATCGGAGTGAGGCGTGCTGGTGGAGGAGATGGAGGGGAGAGAGGAGCAGCCCACGGCCTGGAAACCCCGCTGGAAGGAGGGCAGAGAGGGGACAGAATAATATGAGTCTCCTGGATGGAAGTATTTTTTTTCTCGTTTCACACACGCACGCACGCACGCACGCACGCACGCACGCACGCACACACGCACACACGCACACACACACGCACATGCGCCAATAGCCTATCTCTCCAAACCTACAGTATCTCCACCACCCTCCCGGTGGCCCATTGTTGTTAGGGAGCTTAAATAAATGAAGCTACCTGTCCATCAGGTTCATCCTCGTCACTGTCAGTTACTCGCTCTTTGCACTTGAGGTCGATGGAGTCCTCTGGAAAGGGGGAGAACAGCTGTTATCACACTGAGGTACTACCACTCCACCCTGAGATTACACACCGTACCACGACAGATACAGCCTGGAGGAGAAAGAACCAAAGGATCTAAACAGTGATCGACAACGGGGGTGTTCACTTTAACCAGAGGGGGAGGAACCAGGGGCGTCCTCTTACCCATGACATCATCGTCGCCCTCTTCCTCACAGATGACCATGCGCTCCTCGTCGCTGGTCACGTCCTCGCTGGCGCCGCGCTGGGACAGAGACAGGGGTGGGGGGCGACTGCGGTACACGCCCGCCCCATCCTGACACATCTGAGAGAGAGAGAGAGAGAGAGAGAGAGAGAGAGAGAGAGAGAGAGAGAGAGAGAGAGAGAGAGAGAGAGAGGGTGGCAACGTTAACTTACAGCCATCTGTTTCCCGTGTGGGCAAATGAGAACAGAGGGAGGCCGGTCTACAGCGAGGGGGGAACTCTTTGAAATGTAAATGAATCCCAGTTAATAATTCATATCAGGCTCATATCCCACTCCCACCTTCTCCAGTTCTCTCTCCCTCCTCTCCAGGCTGTGCACTGCACTCTGGGAGAAGGCCCTTGGGCGGGGCTGCAGCTCGCTACAGGCTGCCCCGTGCTGCTCTGAGCCCCCCGCCCAGGCCGAGGCCCCCGGCCCTTTCTCCTCTAACACCGCAGACATGGACTGGAGCTCTGTGGAGAGAGAGAGAGAGAGAGAGAGAGAGAGAGAGGGTGGCAACGTTAACTTACAGCCATCTGTAAGGAAGATAGAAAGCCACAGAGAAAGGCATGTGTACAAAGACAAATGAAGATCTTGTATTGTACAACTATTACATCATCAGTCAAGTAGATACGATCATGACAGGCCACCAAGTACAACTGCTGTTCAAGACAATGTTGAAAAAAAAATATATAATAATATAATAATAAATGGACCAAAAATAAAGAAGATAAATGGCTTAGCGTGAGCTCTGACCTGTGCTCTCCGACATGCTCCTCTCGCGGGCCTCCTTGGCTCCGGGGGTTGCCCAGCCCTCCGAGAGAGACTTCCTCCGGTCCTTATTACACCACTTCCAGTCGGGATGGGCACGGAAGTGAGCCTCCTTCATCTGAGGAAGCGAGGAGAGAGAGAGAGAGAGGTGTTGTCATTCTGATGTCCTTACAGCAGAGCAGTTGTGGCAATTGATACTTTTTCACGTTCCCTTGCAAAAGCATGACCTGATATTGATCCTGAATTTCCATATTGATGAACCAAATGTGAAATCATTATATAATGGTCAAATTGGTCATTTAGGCATACTAACGGTATATAGAAAGCAAATCCAATCAAATGAAATACATTTTATTTGTATAGAACATTTCATACGCATAGACAATTCAATGTGCTTTACACAAGGCAAGCAAAAGCATAAAAGTAATAAATCAAAGTAATAAAAACAAAACAATTATAGCATGAAAAATAATATTGCTAAAAAGAAACAACTCCGCAAAATGCAATGGAGGACATAAACGTTTCGGAGTAAACCTGTTGTCCTACCTGGAAGGCCAGGTCGTGGTAGGACTGCTTCTCTTTGGGCCCCAGGGCGTACCACCACTCCCCCAGGATCTTGCTGACCGTGCGGTTGTCCTGGTTGGGGTGCCTCTGGTGCACCAGGGCCCGGTGACGCTTGCTGAAGATCATGAAGGCGTTCATGGGCCGACGGATGTGGTCCTTCTCTCTCTGCAGGGCCGAGAAAAAGAGAGGGAGAGGGGGATGATGAAAAGGAACGGAGGACGCGAGTAAAGGGGGAAACAAGGAAAAAGAGACAACCGAAGCAACAAAACAGAGCAGGAGAAAGGGTTAACACCTAAGGAGACGAACTGTAATCACATGTAATGGGATACTTATGGAAGCTGGACTGACTGACTTAGCGCAGTGAAAGTCATACATGGTGGGAAAACCACTGACCTTCCTGTCTCCATCTTTGGGGAGAGCACTGAGGGACTGTGTGCGTCTCTTAAGGGGGCCAGTAGAGGGCGCCGGATCGTTCGCAACGCCTGGAAAAAACCTGCATACCCACCCAAAGGAAGTGGGACAGAAGTGAGATATGTTACTTATCCTGACAACATCAAATGTTTCTCCAATATGTTTATCTCTTAATAATTAGCAAGCAATAGAAAAAAATATTGCCGTTGGTTCAGTGTTCACTTTTTCTACATTCTTTTGACATTTAATTGTGTATTCTAGAGCATAATCTAAATGCAATCAGGTGTGGTGTGTTTGGATGTGTCTTTAATTTCGATAATAACTTCTGCTCAGCACATCTTTATTTATTCTAAAACCTCGAGTGAGCGCCTAGCCGCCGTTGCTTGGTTTCCCTGTGTTGGCGCTGACAGTGCATTGTCCTGTGCATTGTCCCAGTTTAATAAGCCCATGAGTTAATACATGAATAAAACAGACACATAAATGAATCATGTCATAGGAGCATGCATGAATGAGAGCAGTGCTGCACTCACAGGTCGTCGGCGTCGCTCTCCGTTTCGCTGTCTGCCGCACCCCTCTCAGGTGCGGGGTTGTCATTGGTTAGAGAGGGGCGCGAAGGTGATCCTCGTTCGGAGTCTGATTGGCCAGTCCGCCCGTCACTCACCAGGGCAACACCGCATTGGGGCTCTGGGAGAAGTAAGACACCCAAGCTAGACTAAACTAGCAAAACTTGGATTTCAGTATCTTCCCTGTCTTCCTTTTCATTGTATTAACGGACTTGTACCTTTTTAAAGGTCATAACCTTTCAAATTATATCTGTTGATCCAGAGCGATAATCAAAACCACAAGATGGCGGGTTTATTTTAGAACAGAAGGAGGGGCATAAGTTACCTTTACTCTGATTGACGAGCTGTTGGCCCTCAGCAGGCTGGGCAGAGGCGGCTGATTGGCTAGGCTCCAGGAAAGGGACCAATGAATGCCAGGGGAACACAGGCACTGACCTAGGCTCCACATTGGTCCAAACTGAGAAAGTTGAGGAAAAAGGAAGGTAATATGAAACAACAGAATTGGAAAAGATACAGCACCAGCTAGTCTAGCTCAAGACATGCTGGTATGCAGCAAGCAACGCCAGATTGTCAAATTGAATCGTCACATGATGTTAAAAATAGGTTTGCTTTCCACCTTTTCTATACCCACCCCCAACCCTTCCCCCTAAAACCCCCTCCTTCCAATCATCAGATTATTTCCTGACAAGACTAAGGAGTCATGTGGCGGGAACCCTTCTATTTCATATACACAGTTATGAAGACTGCGGGTTTAGATAGCCCGGCTTGAAAAACCAGACTGTGCATTACCCAGGCTTGTGACGGTAATAATTACAAACAAGATAACATCATAAGACTTCGCTATATTATTGTAGTAGAGCAAACCTCCGCTTTGTAAAACAGGCTACGAAGATAAAATCACTATGGTGGATCTGAGGTTATGAATTTGAAAAAGTCTTGACTGTGGTAAGCGAATAAGGAGGGTGTGTAGCGATGAGTAATGGCAGGTAGGCCAACACTACTCTGGTATTATGATGAGTAAACCCTGAGTGTGTTGAACAGGAGGGGTGTTAAGAGGGAGAGATGCTACCAAGATAATGCTATCACTACTACGCTGCGAATTACCGCGCTGTGAATAAGAAGTGTTACAATGGGATATGAAACCAGGCTAATGCCACTATTGGTACGCTTTAAAGCCCTAAGCCTGACTGTATAGGAGGGTGTGTTACAGTCAGAGCTGTTATCACCATAAACGGTCACCATAGGTCTACCGCAGGAAAGTTAGCAGACTGGGTAGAGACAGCAAAAATGAAGTAGGTCACTTTTTTTTTCACAGGAAATAAAGCCTTGGTTCATAATACTCCATGGTAAAGCCTTACTGAGGTTTGTAATTAGCTCCTTTGCCTAACAGAACAAAATAAATGATTCTAAGTCACAAGAGAAATGCACTATTAGGTTTTACATGTCTGATGTGAGCTAACCGTTGTGCCAAGCGCCTTTTTACATGTTTCAAAACTAGAGCACTCCTACGTTAGGTAGTTTGAAGATGCATTCACCCTCATTAATGGTTACAGCAGCAGGTGTTGGGGATGTGTTTGATAGATGTGTGAGGGAGAGGAAGAGAGAGAGAGAGAGAGAGAGAGAGAGAGAGAGAGAGAGAGAGAGAGAGAGAGAGAGAGAGAGAGAGAGAGAGAGAGAGAGAGAGAGAGAGAGAGAGAGAGAGAGAGAGAAACATGTTCAGATAATCACCTCGAGCCTCTACGCTTTACTGCACTAATTCTACTGGGAGACAGAGTATCCATGACAACACGCTGCAATACGATTACTCCTTTTCAGTTGAGTGGGATAGAAAAAAACACAGTGGACTTGCCCTTGGTGCCCTGCTTGAGGTTGCGTATTGTCTACTATATGGCGCTAAGTGTGTCTGCCTGTCTGTCTGTGTGCTCCCTCATTGCTTTCTCCAACGCTCTGGGCATAGCATGTCTAGACTCTAGACATGTCAATATTATCCCTTTTAAAGATTCAGTGAAACTTTAGAACACAGAGCAACCCTTCTTATCACACACACACACAGACATAATACCCCCCCCCCCCCCACACACACACACACACAAACACGCCTGCCTACACACACAGGGACATATACATAAACCATTGAATCACACCCTTGCTACACTGTGAAAAGCATACCTCATGCACTGGCTGCCTGTACCACAAGTCTTATTTTAGGCATCCTACAGTATAGGGAACAGTGAGTATGGCTCCCACAGTATGGTCTCACCACAGAGACATCTTTACCATATACAGTCAGTCTGGGAAGATCATGCATTCAAATATAATGCACATACCTGTAGGCAACTCATACTCTCAACAGAAAGATATTTGGAACATTTGTCAGGAGAACTATTTAGTTTTGGTTTATCTTTCCGTCTTATCACTTAAATGCCTCCCATTAACTTTTTATATTCCGAACCCGGGTCACACGAATGTTAATGACTTTTTAGTGGTGGTGTTATAACGTTGTGATGTAATCACACTGTAATTTCCATCGCTTACTCCTGCCGCCTGCCTTTTCACAACAGAAACAAACCACTCCTTTCCCTTGTATATTGGACCACTGCATCTGAACTCCCTCAGTGGTCACCTGTCCACCCAGCATTCAACGCTAACCGTAACCATTTTTGAAACATTGCTAATCCCCGTGTTACATCCTTACCAGTTCCGGGCCGTCCCATGATGATGTCTTTGCGCGGTGCAGGGTGAGGTGATTCGGCTGGCAGTATAAGAGGCAGCAGGGCAGTGGGTGACGGGTGGCAGGCCAGGGGCTGCTGCAGCCCCATCCCAGCACCGTCCCTCTCCCTGCCCCCCGACCCGGCGCCCCCTAGAGCCGGCCCGGCAGAGGAGCTGGACACGGCGGCGGGAAGGGAGGAGGAGGAGGAGGCAGGGCTAGACAGGGCCGGGTGTCCTGGCCCGCTGGGGCTCAGAGACTGGGTGGAGGTGACCAGGACCAGGGTGGAGGTGGGGTTGCGGAGCACCCCGTTGGTGGCGGCCCCGTTGATGGGCACAGGCGCCTGGAGGCCCAGGGGGCCCAAGTGGGGAGGCTGGCTGAGGTCCCTGGAGCGGCTCCTCTCCCTCCGACCCAGGGGGCCGTCGGAGAACTTGGCCAGGGGCACGTCGGGGTTCCTCACGATGACGGGGGAGTCGCGGAGGGGGACGATCCGCCGCGGGCTGGGCTCCTGTTGGGGCAGTGGGGACGGAGGCGTGGGGGACACCAACATGGGAGGGGGCGTGGAGGCGGCGGACGAGGGGGGGCGGCTGGTGGCGCTGCGAGGCCGGGAGAAGGACAGGGAGGAGGGGGTGGTGGGCTGGCTCAGTGGGGAGAGGACCCTGAATGCCGCAGGGCTGAGGCCCAGGATGGGCTCTCCTCCTAGCCCGTGGGGCTGCTGCTGGTCGGCCTTGGCAGTGTGGTAGTCCTGGACCAGGGGCAGGGGTGGAGGGGGGTGGGGATCGGGCTTCCTCTTGCTGGGGCTCATGGGCACCGTGAAGGTCAGGTTGGTCTGGAAGGTGGGCATGATGCCCGACAGGTGGCGCTCGCGCTCCGAGCCCGGCGTGCCCATCTTGGTGCCGCTGAGGTGGCGGTGGCGACGCGGAGTGAGGGAGGGCGGGGCCGTGATGGGGCTGAAGGTGGCGGGGCGGAAGCCAAACAGAGGGGAGGGGGAGGGAGAGGGGGTGGGGGAGAAGGGCGACTGGTTGGAGATGGGGGAGAAGGAGGGTGTGCCCGAGCGGGAGCTCCCCAGCGACACCAGCATGGTGGCCGCCTCGCACTCGTCGAAGTCGAAGCGCGACAGGTCCTGGGGGAGGAGTGAGGGGAGGACCAGGCGGGGCCGGGAGTCTCCCCCCCTGCTGCTGGCCTCGCTGCTCTCTCTGGAGGTCTCGTCCCAGTCAAACTCGGAGCTGGTCCGCCCGCCACCAAGCCGGAGGTCCGAGGGGGTCAGGGTGCCCGTGCTGCTGGCCCCTCCGCGCTCGCGGCCTCCCCCGCCGGCCTCCATCTCCTTGGTCCTCATGGACAGGTGCCTGGAGCAGTAACCGCGGCGCTGAGACTCCTTGGAGCAGCCCTCCCTGGAGCACAGCCTCCTCCACTGCTTGCCGTTGAACTTCTTGCGGATGCCCGTGGGCGTGCACACCACGTCGCCCTTCTTGTACTTCTGCTGGGCGGCCGTGAGCGGCGTGCGGGAGCGAGACGAGGAGGCCGACCCGGAGGCCGAGCCCCCACCAGACGAGGAGTTGGTGGAGGAGGGCTTGTCCAGGGAGGCTCTGGAGGAGGAGGAGGAGGAGGAAATGGGAGGAAGAGGAGGGAGCTGAGGAGCGGAGATGACGGCAGCGGCGGCAGCAGCTACCACAGGATCCAGGCCCAGCAGGACAGGGGAGGGCGGGGGGTGGGGCCCCGGATTGAGGGCCAAGTGGGGCCCCAGGGGGGCGCTGAGGCCCCTCACCACGGACAGGTGGGGGCTGAGGTAGCCTGGCGGGGGCTTGGACATGATGTGTCGTTGCTGCTGGGCCACCCCCATGGCCTTGGGCCCTGGTACGACCGGCCCCATGGGGACCATGTTGAAGTGGGACACCTCCATGTCCTCCTCGGGGGTCAGAGGCATGAAGGGAGGGTGCTGCTGGGGCTTGGCTCTCTCTCGCTCCTGGTTTCTCTGGAGCTCCCTCTCTCTCTCCAGGTCCCTGTCCCGCTCCCAGTCTCGCCCGGGGATCAGACCCAGGACGGAGGCGGGCGGGATTGGGGAGCTGACCGTGGAAGAGGAGGAGGAGGAGGGAGGGGCCGTGCCCGGGTACGACAGGCCACGGCCCAACACGTGTCCGGCGCCGGGCACCATCCCCCGACTCAGACGACAGAGCTCCTGCTCCACCTCCATCTCCTCTCGGTCCTCCCTGTCCCGCTCTCGAAGTGCCTCCCCTCCTTCCCCCGGCCCTCCCTCTCCTCCCCCGCAGGGCAGGTCCAAGTCCCAGGGGGGCACCAGGAGTCGCAGGCTCTGCCGGGACACCCACACAGCCTGTGTGGTGCTCCCTCTGCCGCTGTCCCCCTCCATATCTCCAGGGGCCGCTCTCTCCTCGCACAGGAGGACGCGGTAGGGGTAGGTGACAGCAGGGTGGCTGTCCACCTGGGTCACCACGCCCTCCCGGTACCACTGCCTCTGGCCCTCGCCCCCCTCCTCGCTGGCGAAGGGCACGCAGACGCGTGTCCCGATGGGCACGGGCTGGGCGCCGGGCGGAGATGCGTCCAGGATGATGTCGACGGCGACCGTGGGCGTCTCGTGGCGGTACGGGTAGCGGCAGAGCGTCTTCTCGCCGTTCAGCTGCACTTCCAGGTTTCCGTACTCGCCGCTGACCTTCCGCACCACCCCGGCCCGGAACACGAACATCCGCTCACAACTCTGTCCTCCATCCCTCCGCTCCCGCGGTCCTCCCTCCCCCGCCTCCTCCCTGCGTTTGCGGGGCTGGCGGGCCAGGATGCGCTGGTTCTTCAGGCCCCTGGCCAGGGCGTCTGCCAGCGCGTCTGGGAGACTCTGAGGGAGCCGCGCGGCCAGCCTGGGGCGAGCGCTGTGCGGGTCCGCCACCTCCAGGTCGGCAGAGTGTTCGCTGGCCGTGTCGGTGGAGGAGCAACGGGGAAGGGGGCTGGGGGAGATGACCTCTCTCTCTCCCTCCGCCTCTCCTCGGCCCAGCCTGGGCCTGTCTCCCCCCGGGATAGGGGGCCTTGGGGGGCTGCCCTGGGGGTGTCTTATAGTCGACATGTGGTCCTCCCCCATTCTCCAGCTGATGTCTGCAGTGGGGTCACACACCGCCACGGGGCCGTTTCCAGGCCCTGTTGATTGGTTTAGGCTGCTGTTGGGAGGGGGTGTATCGTGGGTCCCGGCGCTGGAGGAAGCCCCGGCCGCACCGGAGCAGTGCTCGGAGGTGTACTTCTTCTTGGGAACGCGGTTCTTGAAGGTGGCCGTCTTCCTGTTTGACGAGGGGTTGGGGCTGTTGTTGGCGCTGGGCGTACTGCTGTTGCTGCTACTGTTTCCGCTGTCGCTGTGGCTGGCACTGCCCACCGACTTGGCGCTGCCCGCTCTGTCCTCTTGCCCCAATGGCTTCCCCGAATCCCCCGCCCCCACTGCCTCTGTGTAAAGCCTCTCCGTCTCGGGGCTCGTCCCTGCCGTGGCTGGCTCCTCCGGGGAGGACTCTGAGTTTGAGGAGGCGGAGGTTTGGCTTTTAGGAGAGGCATCTCTGTGGTCGTCAGAGTCTCTCTTGTCTCCGCCGTCGGGAGCGTCTCCCGGCCCGCGACGTTTCCCGCCTTTGGCTCTGGTGGAGGGAGGCGAGCGCCGCCCCTGCTTTTTAATCGGCTTCATCTTTTCATTGGAATTGATTTGCTTTGTCCTTTATCTTTTATTTACACGAGAGTTCCTGCTGTAGCTGCAGTTCCAAGCTCTCTCTCCCTTTTTATTTTTGTCTATTTTCCTCGTCTTCCCGCAGCCTCTCTCTGTCTCATCCTGTCCTCCCCTCTTTCTATGAGTCCAGCGCTCTCCAACTTATTGCTGAGCCTAAAAAATACATCAGGGGAGAACAGGAGTGAATTACTCACATGGTGAATGTATTGTTACACGATATGTGACATGACCTAAAAACAGACACACAATAATATTTATAAATTATGAACTACACTCGGTTTGAGAATTCATAAACATGTAATGCAATTCTAAAATATATGTCTATTTTTATTATATCCTGTTAAATAATGAACAAGAATTCAAGGCGTGACGTATATATGACTAAAGCATTAACTATGAACAAATTACGTAATACTGTATTACAATGAAATACAAAATACCTGCTTTAGTAAGTGAACATACTTAACTATATACACAAAAGCCATATTTCATAGAGCGAACACAACATAAACTTACAATGAGGTATGGAAATTTTGAGGAGCACATTTAGAGTGCTTGCCCAGACAAGCCCCACACTCACACACACACACACACACACACACACACACACACACACACACACAGCTACACACACACACGCTGCGATTTCTTGGCCGTGGCATTGCAGGCGGGGGAATTCCTTGTTCACTTGCATTTCTGAAGCAGCTCTCACTCCCTCGCACACTCACTTACCCTTGCTCTATCTATCTATCTATCTCT
This sequence comes from Aplochiton taeniatus, assembly GCA_017639675.1. Classification (NCBI taxonomy): domain Eukaryota; kingdom Metazoa; phylum Chordata; class Actinopteri; order Galaxiiformes; family Galaxiidae; genus Aplochiton; species Aplochiton taeniatus. The sequence goes on from CM030182.1 coordinate 12,133,819, forward strand.
CTCTCTCTCTCTCTCTCTCTCTCTCTCTCTCTTTCACTATGTACTATTTCCTTCTCTCTTGCACACGGGGTCTCTCTCTCTCTCTCTCTCTCTCTCTCTCTCCCTCTCTCTCTCTCTCTCTTTCACTATGTACTATTTCCTTCTCTCTTGCACACGGGGTCTCTCTCTCTCTCTCTCTCTCTCTCTCTCTCTCTCTCTCTCTCTCTCTCTATGCATTATTTCCTTTACTCTTGCACACTAGCTGGTAATCTCTTTCTCTCTTTTTCCACTATGCACTACTTCTTTCTCTTTCTTGCACATTAGCATTATTTCTCTCTCTCTCTCTCTCTTTCTCTCTCTTTCTCTCTCTCTCTCTCTTTCACTGTGCACTATTCCTTTCTCTTGCACACTACACTAGCAAGCACTCTATCTCTATTTAAATTGTGTGCACACTACAAGTCTCTCAGTCTCGCTCGTTCAAACGGTTTGTCTCTCAGTAGTCTCCGTCTGTCTCTTTCTTGTCTGTGACCTTTATCTACTACACAGCACAGTCAATCCGCCCCTACAATCTTTACTTCCTGTGGTGGACCATTACCTAACTTCCTGATGCTTCCTTCAACGCTCGTCTTTCTCTCCCGACTCTGATTTCATACTCTATCCCGCACTCTACTTAGATTTCATACAAGGAAGTGACATTGTAAGAGGAATTCTTCCCTTGCCAGAGTAAAAGGAGCTGTGTTGCTGACCTAAGTAAAAGACAGAAAAACAACCCAGGGCCAACAGGTTGCTTTGCTCCAGGGCCCGTGTGTGAGCCCTACCTTAAGCCTGCTTTGCTGTACGTTCTGGATCACTTGTTCCAACAAAGCATTTCAATCGAGCTTTGAGTTTCAGTGGAACATAACAAAAACCTTCAATGCCACATACACAAACAAGAAAACGTTCTGTTGCGGTCCCCTACAACTCCTTAGGTCCTTCTTTGTCTACTGTTCAGATCGTTATTTGCCTGCCCGCTGTCTGTTTTTCGGTCGTCTATTTCTCTGCCTCAATGGCGTTACGGCTGTGTGTCTTTGCAGGTTTTCTCTGTCTGTGTTCCTGTTTGTAAGGGCCACATAAAGGCCACACAGAGTTATTATTGAATCTGAGGTCCTTAAAAAGTCTGGCATAACAAGTCGGCACTTGGCAAGACAAAATAATCAATTTTTAGGCCAGTTACTGTAGGCCCAAGTCTCGAGGTTTGCATCAATGTAGCACACATACTTCAATGGTTATAGACATGTTTTTGGCACTATCACTATCTGTTATGTAAATACTATATAGAAGACAGTCATGTCTGTCAGCTGTCTGATATCATATAATGTGTTGACTCTCTTTTGAAGATGGAAGAATGCTACAGCCCAGTGTAGAGCAGCTGGTGTGAGAGTGATAGGCCTGAACCTAATGATAACATCGTCAAACATCTACTGTCTAACAGTAGCCTCTCTCTCTCTCATACACACACACTTACACGAAAACACCTTCTCTCACATGTAAATTTTTCATATTCAAATGATTTGTTTTATAGCATCAAGAGGACGTGGAGCCTATGCCAAATTCGTATCACTGTAATGGAAAAGAAACGCCAAACTACTTTTAGGACTCTATGGTCATCGCTGAATAATGACTGTAGGTACAAACCTTCGACGCATCTAGTAGCATAACTTCATTAATTTCCAGGGTGATACCGTCGAACTAGAAACTCAAACAACTGTTGGGCCAAACCTATGACCCCATGATTGTCCATGACGTAAAATGCAAACAACTGCAATTGATGATCGAGCGAATGTAATAAAATGGTTAAGCTGAATACTATTGCCGTATATGTGTCACCTCCCTTATTGGCCGTAGTTTTGCGATTACTATCAGCTTACTACACTACAGGGCCGATGAGTGCAGTGGCGCAGGCCTATAACCTACAATAAAGGCCGCTATAGTAAATTGTATATTCACGTAACATAGAGGGCAAGACCCACATCATTCATTTTTCACCATACAAGATTGCAAGCAGATATATTGCTATGAACAAGTTTTATTGTAGTCTCCCAAATCCAACACCATCAATTCTATCCACGTTAGCCGGAGGCACAATCTTCCGCTTTGACAGTCGTTCTATAATGTTGCTAAACGTTACCAGCAACTTTCTATCAATTTTCAGAACGCGTGCATATTGCAACATTAGCCTACATTGGAGTGAACAAGTGAACAATGTGGCCAAATTGCCGCGAGACAAGGCCCATAAACCTAGACGAAGGGCACATTCAAGTAGCATATAGCCCTTTTATATACCAGATAAACAAGTAAAATAACCAATGAATTTAGTGAAGAGGAGAAGTTTAAAGAATCCCCAAATTTCCGAGTTGTATCGCAACGGATGAACAACTGTTTTAGGAAGTCTAATGGCTGTTATGGCGTTGAATATATTTATTAGGGGAAAGTTTCAAGCAGACTGTTCTCCAGCACCGCTCCCTTTTACAATGGAGCAGACATCGTTCCGTTCATATCCGAAGTATTAGAAGAGAAAAATGTGGAATTGTATCAAGCATTAACACAAAAACGAATGTGTATGATGACCGCAAATGTAAAAAGCTCGACAAAAGCATAACAAGCTATACTGCAGTGCTGGAGAGAAAATATTAGCTGCCAGGTTTTTACTCACCAGAAATATATTCCTAATGCAAATATACATTCTGTAATAGTAGTCTGTAAGAAAAGTATCCAAATAGTGTATCGTCCTCTGCTGACAATTAACGGGCGCCCATCTTTCTCCGGTAAAGCAACTTAAAAAGAGGAAAAACTACAGCCCTGTACATTCTACACTACAGTCGCAAAATGGTGAATGAACCATAAAGCCTTGACAACTAGTCTATTTGACCAATCAGGGAGCACGTACACATACAGTAGCAAATAGATTCTCAGAATCTGACACAGTGGGTTGGGCGATGTGTCAAAGTAAATTTGATTGACTTACAATTTAGTCGAATCTTGTTGTGGGAAAACATGGAACAGCTGTTTGGGAGCTATGTTGCGGCAGCCAATGGGAGGGATTCGGGGGATGTCTGTGACTGGAGGCATATAAAAATAAAAATATGTCTCTCCCTTGGCAGTCTATAACAAAAAACATAATGGATAGAGGCCTAGTAAGGGCAGACAAAATATGGTATATGAAAATAAATATACATCAAATATATATCAACATATATGTCAAATATATGTGTATATTATAATGTGTACATATATCTATATCTATATAGCTATATATCTATATCTATCTATCTATCTATCTATCTATCTATCTATCTATCTATCTATCTATCTATATATATATATATATAATATATATATAAAATATATAATATATATATATATATATATATATATATATATTCTATATACGTTTGTATAGACTCATACATTTCTTTGTATACCATGCTGTTATTATCCCCGTTCACAAATCTGTTCAATTATGAGGAGTTTGTGGTATTTCCCCATTCAATCGCATCTTGTTTTTTATATTAGATGTAGTAAGGTGTCTTGCACGACATAAAGAACACCAACTCCCAGGTTCTGTTTCCTGCCCATTTTCTCTCTCTTTACAGCTGCCATATTCCAGCCAACCAGAGTGCTGCTGAAAGTGACTCGCTAAAGCCTAACGTCACCAGCTCAACCTCTGATTGGTCAATTGATAGACGGTCCGTAGGCCAATGACAAAGAACTGTGGTGAGGTCATTATGCTTGTTGCCGTCAGCTGAGCCAAACAGGAAGAGAAGAGTTTAGATAGTAAATTAGTCTAAAGCAAGGATTACAGTTCCTAAGGGAATGACCCACATATATTCTACACACACATACAAAAGATAGGCTTTTCATGGGCAGTCGTCAGTGTACCTGCATAACATTTGGAATGGTATATGAATTGTGTGTGAATTATTTTGCAGCATTGCGAGACACTTTTTCTACAGCATTAACATTTTAGGCTATCTATAAATGTTCATACTTTGGCCAATAATGACAGCCAGTTGGCTACGATTATGCAGTGTTTCCCCTTACTCTCCTTACTCTCTCTCTTACAGACACAGACAGACACACACACACACACACACACACACACACACACACACACACACAGGAACCATGGAGATATAACATGTAATGGCGTTACATAAGATTTACGTGTCCTCTAGCACACACCCTGTTCCGCACAAGCACCGTCTGTGTGCGTACTGTACACACACACACACACACACACACACACACACACACACACACACACACACACACAAAGCTTCTGCATCACACCAACCCAATGAGAATTTGTAAACAACCCACACAGTGCCATCCGTACACCCACGAAATGCTACTCACACCAGCCATAAATAAATGCACTACTCACAGCGGTGTGTATGTTTGTACGAGCATACACACCACACAGAGTGAGTTGTACAAAAGATCCACGCCCTGATGGTAGTGCACTGCAGTTGTCTAAATGTGTGCATTCATTCACTTGCAGTAAAATCTCCAATCAAATATGTAGGCCAGCCAGAGAAATGAAAGGCGCAGCTCTAAAGGGTGTTGGTTTTGTAAGCTTCCTAGAGATACACAGTATGTCTGAGCCAGACAGCTACAAGCAAACCTCCCTACATTTAAGAAGTTGAGCTGGTTGTGAATGAGCAACATAATCCTACCTGACTATTAGTGTTAGGATTTTCCATGAACGTGCCAAAGACCTAAAGCAGAGATCCGACATTACACTAAATGCATTACAGCCACTTGACCCTGAAAAACAACTCCTAGCACGGCCACTGCTCTGGGCCTGCTGACCCGTACGCCTCCTGGGTTCTAAACTCCCTCCATTTTTTATTATGAAGGAGTCAAAAAGTAATGTAGAACAATACAGCCATGTAAAAAAAATGCAGTCTATACAATATTTCTCCCCTACAGTCTTGGTAATGACATTTCCCCCTGAGAAGCTCCCATTAACATACAAAATGCTATTTTTACACTCGTTATTCAATGTAGTGGGTCTTTAGCATAGAAAACTATGGTATTTTGTCTTAAGATATTTCAAACCCAATGTAATCCCATAAATCTATTAGACCTACAAGAAACATGATTCTAAATAGACAAATACATTGATCTATTGAAAGTTCAAAGCCACTGTGAACATCCAGAAACCCAAAGGGCTCCTCATCTTTCTCCGAGAGAAAGCAATGGCCTTGAATTCAATTTCTTTGCCCAGTAGTTCAAAAGAAGCCATTTTAAGTAATCGTATTGTACTAGTGACACTATATCTTCTGACCCCAGTTTTATACAGTGGGTGTGATGACAGACACGCGCAACAGAGCAGTCTCTTCTTCTGCCCACATGACACGCAGGTAATGAATCCTAATTACTGGGAGCTAGCTCACATGCTGGCAAGGCCAATCTGCCTCCAGAAATACACAGTCACACAGAAGAGCATTGACACACATATGTGCACATACAAACTGGCGTGCACTCAGTCTCTCTCTCTCTCACACACACACACACACACACACACACACACACACACACACACACACACACACACACACAAAACAAACCTCTATTTTCTTGCCAGAAGGAGGTGTGCCAACGAACTGGGATAGTTGTTATGATAGTCAGTAGGATGGATTGATGAACAGGGTTCTACCTGTAAGAGAAAAATGATTATTTCACAGTTAAAACAGAACTGCTCTCCATGTGTGTTTTCAGTTGGTTGTGTTCAGAAAGAGAACATGTATCTCTGTTTCACCAGCATCAAGCTGTTCTTTTTTGTATAAAAATGTCGTTTTGGTTTTGGAACTGTAACTGGCATGAGGAAGTCCATTTTTAAAAAGTTTTTTTTTTAACCATTCAGATGGGAATTTAGACCTCCACAACATAAAGCTGTGTGAATGTGTGTGTTTTGGCAGGGAAAGTATGGGGATGAGGTGCCACTCAGTCATTGTGGTCACAGCAGGGGCCACGGGGCCACAACAACAGGTGGTAATTAGCCCTCTTTGTTCTCTGGTTCTCCAGCCTTCAGCCATTCACTCCCCTCAAAATGGTGACCTTTCCCCTCTCTGCAGACCCCGGCAACAATCGCCCCCAGCGGGTGGTCAAAGTAACCTGTCAATCAACCATTGGAGGAGCCCGCCTCCTGCTGAGATCCTCTGTATTAGATTGGCTGAGGTCCTATTGGAGGAATGGGGAGAGATGATAGCAGGACCAATGAGAGATGACAGTGTGACAGGGTGGTTGGGAATAAATAAATGGACAGATAGCAGAGAAGAAAAGAGCGGCAATGTGTTGTTTGCTATTTAAATAAAAATAAAAATGGCTAGCTATTAGAACACATTAGTTATGCAATTACGCACAGTTAACAACATATTTTTAGGACAAAGATGCAGGCCTAATGGATAGTTTGTTAGTCAATGTTCCGTCCAATAACATCACTAAAGGAAAGAAACTATGCAAAACTACTATCCATTAACCTAGTCAATTTATTTTTTTGTCGTTTAAATGTAGTTTATGCAAATGAACAGGTCTATAGTGAGGATGACTAGGATGACGTGGGAAAATTGTATTAAACAAATAGCAGCCAAATGTGCCCAAAATCGACAAATTATATGCCACATAATTATTCATAAAAAACCCTGGCTGTAAACTTTGATAAACACTGAACTCTTCTAGTAAAACTGTTTAAATGCATTATTTGCAGGATGATGATAATCGATTAACTAGAAAACTATAGCTTATAATAAATGTGCTGGCACCCAAATTCTTATGCTATCCAGAACTTCTTAAAACAGCACAAATGTAAAAGAATGTAAGAGTGGTTTGATAGGGCATTTTAATTGTATTGTTTAATTAAGCGTCTTTTACCTCAATCGTAGCAATGTTAAGAACTACTGTGTAAATAGGAAGCAGGTACACCAGCCACTCCAGATCAGTGCCTGGAAGTATCTTAAATGAAAACGCAGACTGCAATACCAGCAATAGACAGAAGATGGCAGCAGTATCTGATGAGAGAACAATCCCTCCATGGTCTACTGAGCTGCTTTCTTTGCCAAACCTTTTTTCCTTCAAATTGGTTGCGATTCAATTATTTTTACATCATGATTACTCCAGATATCTGTTCACGATACAGTCAGTCTTAATGAGGATAGGGTGCAGAGGCGCTAACAGATATTAATACACAATTTGATTTGTATTTGATGCTCTTACCTTGAAGAATTACTAAAGTATATGCAACCTGCAACAAACCATTCTACCAATGTTGCCACTCTTCCCCTAGAAGCAAATAACCACGTATCACATATCAATCCCCAAATGTCTATTTTACAGAATTTAATCATTTGTGAAGAGTCAGTGAATGCACCTTCAGGGGGGCTGGAGGACACCACTTGTCTTTCGGTATGTCAGTCACGTGTACATTCCTCCTCATCCCCTCCGGTTCCACAGAGCAAAGATCCTGAACAGAAAAACAAGGGGCGAGGCAACAAATAACACATTGACAAACACTTTTATGAGCAAGCAAAAAAACGTGTAGGAAGTTTTGAACAAAACCCATTTCACTTCACTGAAAAGTGCCATTATAATTGCTAAATGCAGTCAAGGTCTTCTTAGGTAGTGTAAACATCGCCCTCATTCAGAATGAGCTGTTGAACACCTTTCACTAACACAAATATCAAGTTGTTTATATATCGAGCTTGACAACAACTTATAATTGAGTTATGTTACCCACCAAACGCAAGAAACTGAAGGACTGGAATAAGTTGCATCAAATAGGGACAATCAGAACAACACTAGCCGCATTGGAAGGCTGTTCAATGAATGACCCTACCGCGAAAGAAGCCCAGAATGGATTTCCTTCAAGATGCGTTTATCTCTGGCAGTCCATAATAAAACAAGACCAATGACTCCTGTTACTTTTTAAATCCCTTCCCTGGTTGTTTTTACAACTACCTGTTCATTTCCCCATATTTAAATGGAAACATTTTTTATTCCTGCAAAATTGTATTCCTGCAGAATTACAAATTTGCCAGAAAACATGATTTCTACATTTGTGATAAGGGAATAAACCTATTTTTGTCATAAACAAAACATTTTATGTTACTGATCAGTTTTTTTAAAGTAAACTGTCTTAACCTTGCAGACAATTTGACAAAATATCTCAAGTCAAACCAAAAAATCAGCTGGGAGAAAAGAAATAGACAAGCCATCCATTTTCACCAGTTTTAATGAACCCTGATTACAGTTTAATTACAAATAAAGGACAAAAAGATACAGGAGAGAAACAGAAGTATAAATGTTTCAGCATGAAGCTAGCCTCGTCTCCCTGTCTGGGTGTTGGGTGACCACTCAGAGGAAAGAACCAGAGAAAAGCGAGGCAGAGGGAAGCGATAGACACTTTTCAAATAATACAAGGGTAAAACAATACAATGTTCTTTTCTTACAGAATCCCCCAAAATTGAAAAAAAAAATATATATATACACAGTAGACAACCAAAAAAGGAGATTTTTTTTTTTTTTTCAAAATAAACATTATGTGATAGGCTAATTATATGACCCCCCTCTTCTCTTGCGCGTTTCCATAGTTACAAAAACAATCAGCGAGGTTAGCTGTGACGATGGTGTGTTCTGGCTGGCTACAGGGGTGCTAAAAGGCCGAGGCTGCTGGGGAGAACAGAGCAGACTAAAAATAACAACTCATGGCAGCTTCTTAACATCGACAGAGAAGAGGTGGGTCCTGAGTATAGGAGTACAAAATCATCAAAATAGTATTGTTAATAATATAATTATTATCATAAAAGACAGTAATAATTCTCAAGGAGAATACCATAAAACAGCAATGGTGATACTAGGGAGAAGTTATCATCACAGAGAAAAACTGAAAGGTTTTGTTACGTTTTTAGGCGGTGGCAACCAAGACAGCGCGTCAGCGAGACACATGGCCATATCTGGCTGGACAACCAGAGCAGCACCGCTCACACAAAACACTGTAAAGGGGATCTACGTTTACTGTTCGCCTGCGTGTGTGCGTGCGTGCGTGCGTGCGTGTGTGTGTGCACGTGCTTGAGGGGATTTCACTCATAGAGCATCATCTCCGATTACGGGAAGTCCCTCTCTCCACTACGCTCTTATGGGTTTCTGACATCATATCCTGTTTGTGTATATTTGTGTGGTTTTCCTGGTTTCATATTCATAGCTAGACAGACTGTGGAGATTATGGTGACATATTAAATGTTCCTAGAATCTAGACCAGCAGTGGAAGTCTGCACTTTCGAGTGTGTGTGTGTGTGTGCGCACACATGTTGAAGGAAAATATCTTTAACTCAGTCCATTTTTGTTCAGTCCATAGTCCAAAATTAAGGCAAACCTCATCAAAAGCGTGGCCAAATTAGCTCCGGGGCAACGATGCCTGGGTGTGTTGATAAAAACCCTTCCCCTTCACGCCGTCACAGACACAGAGATCTGATCAACACTTCAGTCCCAACCTCTCCAAAAGCCACAACCGTCCAAGATCCAAACGATTCCTCAATCTTTCGTGCTTTTTCCCCACCCCTGAATACATAAAATACTCATTTTGTTTTTACGTTAGAAATATAAAATATGTTCTGATGTGAGGGATATTTCAACACAGCTCAACAATTAAAAGAAGGCAAGGAGAGTGGCCCAGAAACCACTTTACTAATATTATGCCCAATATATCCTATTTAGCGTTCAAATAGGCTTTTCCTGAATTATATCAAATAACATTATTGAAATATAATATTTGACTTTGATATCTTAATAAAAATACACGTTTTAACTATTCGGTATCTCTCTCGTGGTATGTACCAAATGGTATAAAAACAGAAGGCAATGTGGCTAAATTGTCTGTGTGTGCGCTTACCTGTGTGCGTGTATGTAAAGACTGTTTACCGGCATTTTTCAAGGTTTCCTGTGAGTTAAAAAGGCACGTCGCATTATGACTTCTTCAATCGTGTAAATGGGGCTTGACATGTTATGGTATTCAGGAAAATGAATTACATACAAAAGACAGTATCTCCCTAAAAAGGCTTGAGCAGTTTGCCTGAGATCACCTTGGTGCTCAACATTAATTTCATGGCCTCCCTACTGGATAATTCCTTTCCTTTCAGTCAGTCCTGAAAAACATGGCGTAGCCAGTTTCCCCAAGCCTCCGGTCACACTTAATGCCCTTCACATCTCCCCAAACACTGGCTCTGTCCTTTGAGGCACTCCTCAGACTAGACAGAGTAGGGGCTAATGAAAAAAAAATAAAAAATAAAAAAAAATAAAAATAAAAAAAATCGGGCTGTCGAGAGCAGAATTTGAAAAGGTAATTCCCGACCGTGGGGACACGGCATCCACACCCTCGAGCAAAACACCACTCTCAAAGACTGTGCAAAGTCACATGGGACCCCCACCACAACCCCAAATCCACAGGTCCAACACCTCAGGGCCAACAAACGTTTTACAGTGGGGGAAGACGCCCGAGCCCAGACTGGAGAGGTCCCAGAGGGCAGGAACTGCTTTGTTCCTTGTCCTCAGCGGTCTGACACTACAAGTCCTTGTGGAGAGTCTAACAGAGCTGGACACCTTCCGGTCGTCCTGGGTTGTCACATCAAGTCCTCAGAAACGGTGTTGTCAAGGCCGGGGTTCCTACAGGGAAATGTACTGCGTCACATGCTGGCGGTCCGCTGGTGGCGCTGTAGACCGTGTCAACCCTCCAAGGTTGGTCCTCAGGTGGTCAAAAGCGAAGGCCCTGATGACACTCTGCTGCAGAGATGGGTGGCAACCATGGCCACCAGCCCGTCCCCATCGTATGTAGATCAGTAACGTGTCTGTCCCAGTCAGCCCAGCCTTAAGTCTCTCTCTCTCTCTCTCTCTCTCTCTCTCTCTCTCTCTCTCTCTCTCTCTCTCTCTCTCTCTCTCTCTCTCTCTCTCTCTCTCTCTCTCTCTCTCTCTCTCTCTCTCTCTCTCTCTCTCTCTCTCTCTCTCTCTCTCTCTCTCTCTCTCTCTCTCTCTCTCTCTCTCTCTCTCTCTCTCTCTCTCTCTCTCTCTCTCTCTCTCTCTCTCTCTCTCTCTCTCTCTCTCTCTCTCTCTCTCTCTCTCTCTCTCTCCTCTCTCTCCTCTCTCTCCTCTCTCTCAGGGCTAGAGCCGTAGAGATGATGCTGTTCGGTGTGACACCACTCTGTCCACGGGCCTCTTTTCCACGTCTCTATTCGTTAAGGCGGACGACGTTAAGGCGCGTCTGGCTAACAGAGGCAGCAGACAGGAGAGGAGATCTGGGTCGTCCCGGGCTTCAGGCCTGGGAGGCTGTGCTGCTCCAAATGTTGGCCTGGAGAGGGGCTGTGATCTGGGGTCCCTAGCTAGACTCCCTACACCATAAGGGGGCTACCGTTAAAGTAAAGGGGTGTCAGTATTTAAGTGGGGTTATTCTTTAGTGTTTAAGACACAGAAACGGGACATTCTCTGGTTCGGTTTGGTTAAGGTGTTTGGGTTAGGACAAAATACAACACGTTGTCCCGTGGTTCTACAACAGGCACTTCTGTCTATGTGTGCTTCTCTGAATAAAAAGGGTGTCAGTATGTGCGCGAGGCTGCGTAGCTTTTCTAGACACACATTGAGTGTATCGAAACAGGGATCCCCCCCTGTGTGTCTTTGTGTGTGTGTGTCGAAAACATGTGATGCGTCTAAGCGGGGATCCCCTGTGTTTGTGTGTGTGTGTGTGTGTGTCTCAGCAGCTGGTGTTCTCCAGGGACAGCTGTGCTGTGGCTCTCTGCAGCTCGGAGCTGGCCCTGCGCTGAGTGGTGGGGGGCGGCAGGGCGCCTCCTAACGTGCCGCCCCCGGGACTCCCTCCGTCGCCGTTCACCTCGCCTCCCTTCGTCGCCCCCTCTCTCCTCCTCCTCTCGGCCACCGCCTCCTCCTCCTCTTCCTCTTTCTCGGCTCGCACCTTCTTGTCCTCCGCCTCGCCCCGCTCCCCGTGAGCCTCCATCTTCTGGTCCTGGCTCCAGCGGCGTTTGAAGCGCTGTTTGAGGGGGATGCAGAGGGTGCCGCCCGGGCTGATGGGCGCCGGGCTGAGGCCGGGGCTGGGCTCGCTCTTCAGGCCCAGCAGGGGGAAGCACAGGGGCCCGCCCTGGCCCGGCGCCGCCGGCGTCTTGAACACCTCCTCGTCCTCGGGCTCGTCGTCGTGGGGATGATGGGGCGGAGCGGCGGCGCCGTTGGGCTGCGGGTGGGGAGGGCGGGGGTAGGGGTGGTGCCTGGGGGGCAGGGGGTGGGTGTTTGGCGTGAAGACGTCGCCGTCGTCCTCCTCGCTGAGGTCGGTCACCTCCACCTCCTCCTCCGACTCGATGTCGGAGATGGGCTCCACCTGCAGGGAGAGGGAGGGAGAGAAACACGTTGGGCTTTGACACAAGAATGGCATTCTTGCAACAATAGTGCTGCTCCTACGGTTTGGCGTGAGGTTAAGTTAAGCTGGAATGTGTCGGCATCGCATAAGGTGAAAGCCGTTGAAAGGAGTTGTGGGTTCAAATCTGTGAGCTCACTGTGCGGGCATCCTAACCACGGGACAGAGATGAACAGACTAAGCATGGGGGGGGGGGCAGACCAGGCTTGGTGAGCAGGTTTCTGCGTTGAGGGTCTCACCTTGATCTTGGGAGGTCCCACGGAGGAGGAGGAGCCAGAGAGCGGGCCGGAGGTCGGGTAGGAGGAGCCCAGGCTGGAGGAGGAGCTCCCGCCAGAGGAGCCGTCCCTCTGCCTGCGCCCCAGCGGGGGCGCCTGCAGCTTGAACTTGAACGGCGTCGGGTGCTGCTGCTGCTGCTGCTGCTGCTGCTGCTGCTCCTCGCCGGCCACGTGCGGGTGCAGCGAATGGGAGAGCGTCAGGGGCGGGACGTGGAGGTGATGGGCGGCCGCCGGGCCGGCGAGGGCGGAGGAGGGCTTGTCCCCGTGCAGGGGGGGCGGGCGGTGGGGCTGCGGGATGACGATGTTGGGGTAGTGGAAGAAGGCGCGGGGGCTCAGGTGGTAGTTGTACACCGACTGGGTGTGGGCCTGCAGGTAGCGCTTCATGTCCTCCGGGTTGAAGGAGAAGTGGGAGCCCAGCATGGGGGAGGACATGGAGGGGGAGGGGGTGTAGGGCAGGTGGGAGGTGGGGGTCATGGACAGGGCCGGGGAGAGGGTGGGAGCCCCCAGCAGGCCTCCGGGCCCGGGGAGAGGGGACACGGGGAAGGGGGAGAGGGGGTCCGGGTGCACCCTGTGGGGGGGCCGGGACAGGCCGGCCGGGTTGGGGCCCCCTGCTCCACCGTAGACCCTGAACAGGGAGTCGTGGGGGAGGCGGGGGTGGAGCAGGCCCCTGAAGGCCCTGTCGGCCCCCGCCCCGCGCTCCTCGGCCCCCAGGCCCTCCTCCAGCTCGGAGTTGGTGGAGGTGCCGTCGCTGCAGTCGCTGACGGAGCCCCGGGCCATGCGGCGCGCCACGCTGCTGTACATGCCCGGGCTGCGGAGGTCCTCGTTGGGGGAGAGCACCTCGGACGGCGTGGAGGGTGGGAAGCGGAAGTGGCTGCCCCCCGTCGGGACCGGAGGGGCGCTCTGGGGAACGCCGCGGCCTGGAGGGGCACAAATGGAGAAGAGGGGGTGAGACGGGCACAGATGGAGGAGAGGGGGTGAGACGGGCACAGATGGAGGAGAGGGGGTGAGACGGGCACGGATGGAGGCAGTGTTTCGGCTGGTGACGCGTTGCCATGGTGCAACCACGTTGGCAGAGTTAATGAGGTGGATGCCTCGTGGATCTGAGAGTGACAGACGGAAAGAGATGACCCTGTGCCCTATTCATCCGGACTGAGACGGAGGGAGAGAGGGGGGGGGAGAGAGAGAGAGAGAGAGAGAGAGAGAGAGAGAGAGAGAGAAACAGTGCTATTACACATGGCTCCCACTTTCAAACTTGTCTTCCCACTCCTCCCTCGTTTCTCTGGCTCCCCACTCTCTTTACAGCCAGACTGTGGCACAGTAATAAATTCTTGGCATCCTGGCTCGCGCCAGAATTAAATATTGGAAAGTCGTTCTTATTGCCATCACAAACATGGGTCGGGTTGCTGTGTTTTGCTTGCACCAGTGTGTGTCTGAGTGTGTCTGAGTGTGGGTGGGTGATTTTAGCACCGAGCAGGGGCTGTGCGTGTGTGTGTGTGTGTGTGTGTGTGTGTGTGTGTGTGTGACCATTGCACCATAACATTTCAGAATGGAGGCCCACATCACAAACTGACTATAATAAAATCTCCACTTGCGGCAAAGCTGCCAGCCAGTATCAGGCTTCACCCAGCAGAGGCTGTCTATGGTGCACTGGGTGGCCCCCACCACTCTCACTATTACGCTTACTGCTACCGAGGACTTAGAGAAGGGACTTCTCCCCATAATGGCAACTATACTGGTAGATGGTGGTACCAAAGAGGATCAAGTGTTTTTAGCATGCAATTGTATTTTCTACGTTTCTAAAGAGCTAGGCACAACAACTCTTGCCTGGCTAGTTCACCTGCTTGCTAAACTAGTTCCAACTGTCTAGACTAAGTTCTCAGCAACCCTCGGGCTCTCTTATATTGGGAGGGGGTGACACCGTGTTCTGTGCTTGTGTGTGTGCGTGCACACTGACCGGAGCCCATGTCGATGAAGGGGTAGTTGACCAGGACCAGCTTGTTGAAGTTGAACTTGTAGGTGAACCTCTTGCCCTTGGTCTTATGGAGGATCCTCTTGTTGTAGTAGTATCTGCAGAGGGAAGGACCCAAAAAAAAGGCATCTTAACTGTCAGGCAAGATCTGTAAAAATTAAAAACCGATAAAACGTCCGTTTAAAGTGTTGAGGAGACAGTCGTCAAGCATTAGCTAGGGGAGCGATGAGGGAAGCTAGTTTTTAACGGTGTGAGCCGCCTGCCGCTAATGAGCACCTAGCCTGTTGATGTAGGCTGGCTTGATGTTAGTCTGGGCAGGGTGCTATCCAGTAACATGGCCCCGACAGCTCACTTACACTTCAAATGGGAAGCTGCTGGGCCAAAGCCTGGGCCTAGTCAACAAGGACTCCGACCTGAACCCTGCCTTCTCTCCACTCCCAGCCCAGCTTCTCGTCCCGAGGCGTTTGGTAAAGAGACACCCGGCGCGTCGGCCCCTGGATTAGTGTTTCCGTCGTCCTGCCTCCATTGTGTGGAGGCGAAGGTTAAATGAAGCAGGTAGGCAGACGAGACGGCTCTCATTACCCAGAGCCCCACAGCAACCCTCTGGTACGGACTCCATTAAGACACTGCTGAGGGAGGGGCTGGGCTGGGCTCACCCACTCAGGGGAGGCCTATAGACGTACGCGCATTCATATTTACGCACACACACGCACGCACGCACACACACTCAGGGCCCAACATGAAACACCATGCATGGATCCAGGGCTCCCATAAGGGCTTAAGGCTGCTCTATAGATGCTCTTTGAAGAGCATTTGAACTCACTTCAAACGGCACACAAAGGCCCGCTACAGCATACTGTAGGTCTACAGCACAGCTAAACGAGATGCAGCGTGGTCTCGACGCACGCATGCACGCCCGCACGCACGCCCGCCCGCACGCACGCACTTAATCAAATAACGCTGCAACTAGGGAAGCTCAGAGGCTTCTTTCATTGACTTCAGGATTAGGAGCTTCATTCATAAAGACCTCCATAGAGGATGGCTTTATTACATTACCCCTGGGGCCATCCGGCATTAAACACATTAAACTCGTAGCTGTGGGCGAAAACTGTAAAAGTACCTTTAAACATTCACTGACACCCGTTTTTAAAACGTTGCCCGGCTAAGCCACATTAAACGAAGTCCTGGTGATCGTAACACCAGTTGGTTTGGTGGAGCAGAGTCGAGGAGACGCGCCGACAGAAGGGCTGGAGGAGGACGTCTGACACAGTCGGAGGTGACTGACTAACTCACACCAACCTACCCAGCGCTCTGCTCCCAGAGGGACAGGTCCACAGCGCACAGCGTGCCCTGTGTGTCACCGGGATGTGTCACCAATAGGGGTGTGTGTGTGTGTGTGTGTGTGTGTGTGCGCGGATCTCATGGTGAGAACAGATTGAGAGCTAAATAAAAGTTGTCAGCATCACACATGTGCCCCGCAGAGGGTGAGGCCCCCTCTGTGTGTGTGTGTGTGTGTGTGTGTGTGTTGTTTGTGTGCAAGGACATCTGAGTAAGCGCTCACACTTAAGAAGGACTCTTAAGAGAGTTTGGGTGCTTCAGAGAGGCATGATCTCCCTAGCAACCCCAGCATTCTTCCCCTCCGTTCGTCTTTCATTTTTTCCATCCCATCTTATCTTTCTTTTTTTAAGGTTTGGTCCATCCATAGTCTAACTCTCCAACCGGTCTGCCTGCTACCCAATCACTTGGCAGGCCGGCTGAAGTTGCTGTGATTCACCTGGACATACCTGAGGTTCACAAACACACACTACTTCCTACTTCCGTCTCTCTGTGTCTCCCCGTGTCTCCCTCTGTGTCTCCCCGTCTCTCTCTGTGTCTCTCTCTCTGTGTCTCTCTCTCTGTGTCTCTCTCTGTGTCTCTCTCTCTGTGTCTCTCTCTCTGTGTCTCTCTCTCTGTGTCTCTCTCTCTGTGTCTCTCTCTCTGTGTCTCTCTCTCTGTGTCTCTCTCTCTGTGTCTCTCTCTCTGTGTCTCCCCGTGTCTCCCCCCGTGTCCCCCTGTGTCTTCTGTACCTGAGAGCCCTGCTCAGCTTGTCGTAGTTCATCTGGGGCTTGCACTTGCGCGCCCCCCAGAGCCGGGCCACCTCGTCGGGGTCCTTGATGACAAACTCCCCGTAGTCGCCCTGCCAGGCGATCACGTCGTGGTACTCCTCCTTCCGCAGCAGCTCCAGGATGAAGTGCCACAGCTGGATCTGCCGGGAGCCGGGGCTGGACTCGGGCTTGTAGGCCCAGTCTGGGAAGGCGAACCCTGGGGAGAGAAAGGAGGAAACAGGCGGACGGGTTAGGACCATAAGAGAGAGAGAGAGAGAGAGAGAGCAGGGGAAAGAGAGCAGGAGAAAGAGAGCCAGAAAGCAAGTGGTGGTGTGTCCACTGAGAACAGGCATGATCAAAGAAAAGAGAAGATGGAAAAGTAATCTGTAAGAACAGATACAGGCAAGACATGACAGAAGAGGTTAGGATTCAAAACCAACACGTCCAGCATATTTCCGAGTTCGTAGCTAGAATTTTGGCTGGCGCTGGACTGGACTCTGATATCGGAGTGTAACACACGGCTGCATTGAGTTAGTTCCCAGCTGAGAAGCAAAGCTATTTACAAATCAGATTGTAAGATAGTATGGAAAGCCTTGATTCTGTGCAGACCAAATAGAGCTCTTACAGGTTTAATTACACACACACACACACACACACACACACACACACACACACACACACACACACACACACACACACACACACACACACACACACACACACACACACACACACACACACACACACACACACAAGATGAGAGCGAACAGTTAAGAGAATGTGTTGTGAAACTGTGGGCTGCAGTAAAAGACTCAACACCATTTCGACACAAGGCCAGGCTAACATAGCTAGCGCTAGCACACACACACACACACACACACACACACACACACACACACACACACACACACACACACACACATCATTAAGACCAGATGTGGCTTGGCAATCAGGCTGAGAAATCCCTGAGAACAGAGGGAAACATATGGGCTCCCTACTACAACGGAGAGCACGGGCTAGCCTAAATACCACGGCGACACTCGTTCCCACACTCCACAAACAAAGAGACCAAGTCGAAACATTGAGACACACTGGTTACTAACGGTTGGGAAGGACTGTTCTGATTGACTCTTTGGTTCAAATGACACAGCTTCTTTTCGCCATCCGGTTCTGAATCCTAGCCCTGCCATTCATGTCCCGCTCTGGGTCTACAGGGTGAACTGGATGGACAGAGATGGCCGGAGCAGACAGACCACACGCTGATTGAAGCTCCGTTATTAATGCATGATTCACAGGCCTCCGACAACCAGGCCCCTTATCAATGGAAGAGCGCTGACAAGATCCTGAAAACTGCGGGACAAAAACCGGTGGAGTTGCTTATGCGCTTGTGTGTGTGTGGGGGGGGGCAACATAACAATTGAGAGCGTGCGACAGCGACCAGACACGTTAGTTAGTAGGGTAGGTAAGTGGGTACATGCGTGGGTGCAGAAAAGCACACAAACACAAAGTACACAGGAGGCTGTCCCTGCTGTTTGTGTGTGTGTGTGTGTCAGTGCTGACTCATGGCCTGTTCTTGTTTGTCATTCAGCTTCCCCCCTCCACAATGCTGCCATCCTTCTCTTTCTTTCTCTCCCCCTCACCAACGCCGTCACTTAGCAACAGGACACTTTGGGTCTAAAAATAAACATGGCAAACTTCACTAAAACCATAATCTAATCACGACAGGCCATAGAAATTATATCTCTGAAGAACAAGGGAAGAAAACTGAGAGAAAGGAACGACCAATCGGGGAGCATGACATCGAGTGTGTGTGTGTGTGTGTGTGTGTGTGTGTGTGTGTGTGTGTGTGTGTCAGTAAAGAGACATCTTATTTTGGTCAAAGTTGTGTACTGTTAAAGTAATTAGTATACCACCACTAGGTAACAGTCACCAAACATGTGGAGTACTAGTTTGCCTTCTATTGTTTTATGTGATCTGAGCTTGGAGTGCATGTAACTTTCACTGAGATTAACTTGCACGCGTGCACACACACTGACCTTCAACAGTAAGTCCCAGCCCTTGCTTCCCAGGTGATGTAAGTGTGAAGGACAGGCTATGGTCCAGGTATGGGGCACGACAACCCAAATGTCACGGCCAGCTACCACTTGACTTAAGACCATTCTCACACAGTCTCGCCCTGCAACCACACCCTCCTACAACAAAGCACAGCACCTAAAATGGAGGTACAGATGCCCTAACAAGTTGTTCCCCTCCTCTTACTAAGCGTAAGCCCGGGACCCTGGCGTTGAGATACTACAGGAGCCAAGAAAGTAGAGTCTTGACCATTTAGGCCCCCTCACGAGCCACCTGCAATTTCCTGTTCCAAAAGAAACACAGGATCTCTGACACAGAGGTTCTTTTCACTGCCAGGTCCCTATTCAATAGGCTTTTATTAGGGCCCGCTGACGTCAGCCTGTTTACAATGGAGGCCCTAATAACAGATAACCATCGGAGCAGCATTGTCCCCAACGCCTCCACGGCGGAGACTAAACAGACACAGGCTCCCTCTTTCCCTCTCTCCCTCTCTCCCTCTCTCCCTCACGAGGTTGTCGTACTTTGTTCCCTCCATCCATTCCGCCCCTCCGTTCCTCCTATTCTTCGGCGTGTTTATATATAGCTGGAGGAAAAGGTCGGCCTGTGTCTACGCATGGCGGCTGGCTGCTTTTGCTGTGGGGGACAGAGGCAGGCAGGCCGAGTGAGAGAGAGCCAGACAGAAAGACAGGTAGGAATAGAGGAGATGGAGGGAGACAGACAGGCCATGGATTCAGCGTGAGATGGTGGTCGTGTGGGGTCTCTCTCTCTCTCTCTCTCTCTCTCTCTCTCTCTCTCTCTCTCTCTCTCTCTCTCTCTCTCTCTCTCTCTCTCTCTCTCTCTCTCTCTCTCTCTCTCTCTCTCTCTCTCTCTCTCTCTCTCTCTCTCTCTCTCTCTCTCTCTCTCTCTCTCTCTCTCTCTCTCTCTCTCTCTCTCTCTCTCTCTCTCTCTCTCTCTCTCTCTCTCTCTCTCTCTCTCTCTCTCTCTCTCTCTCTCTCTCTCTCGTCATTAGTGGAGAGACTGTCAAAACACACGCCCCCGCTCAGCGTTTTAAACTGTCGTTACCTTTCCTCTGCGGAACACACAAAAACATTTTCCATGCAGGCCAGACCAACAATAGCACAGAACAAAACCGAACGGCGCAGGAATGAGGGAGGCCTTGGGAATGGCGGTGCTATCAAGAGAGAGAGAGAGAGAGAGAGAGAGAGAGAGAGAGAGAGAGAGAGAGAGAGGGTTCAAAGCCCAACGATGTTCAAAGTCAAGGATGTGATGAGTAATAGCTGGGGAGAAGGGCAGGCAGAGCGGGAGGAAGAGGAAACCAGCGTGGGGGAGTCCGCGAGGGGAGGAGGGGAGGGAGATAAGGAGACGACAGAAGGAGAGAGAGAAAAAACAACGGCCGGGAACGGAGATCAAAGAGATGAGGGCGAGCTGCAGGTGCACGGCGAACGTCCCACAGCTCCTTACCCTCACATGATGCTACTGTTACGTAACACACACACACACACACACGCACGCACGTGCGCGCACACACACACACACACACACACACACACACACACACAATAGAAGCTTTAGGTTACCAACAACTCCTTTTTCATTATTTCTACAAGACAAAATAAAACAAGTGTGGGACAAAGTTAAACATTCAGACGTCCAGGTGTGAGCTGGTCTCGCTGGCCCTACAGACAGTGGCTGCAGTGTTTTGCCATGGCCTCCCCAGACAGGGCATGATTCCCTGCGTCGCCCAGTGTTATGACATGAAGCAGCCCTCATCCCAGCCTCGAGCCAATCACGTCACACTTCCCTCGGCCCACGCGTTCACCTGCGGGTCCACACCTGGACATTAAGTGGGGTCCAACCAGCCCTGGGTCCAGAGTGTTCCTTTGCCTGGTTCATTAAATATACAAGCCAAGTTTGCTTTCGAATGAAGTTCGAAGTGGGCTGAGGTGCTTTGACGCCGGGGCCTAACCCGTCCCGTGGCGGAGCGCCTGCCAAGTGGAGCGAGACACAAAGCAGACGTGTCCCAGGGAGTTCCGCGTGCGGCGGCGGAACCAGTCGGGGCTGTGATTAACTCGGCCTTACATGGATAATCGCGGAGTGTTCGGAGCACCTTCTCTGGCTGCGCCATGGCTACGCTAACCGGCGCTGTGCTACGCATGAAAGCTATGCCGGGTATGAGAGGGGGGGGGGGAGAGAGAGAGAGAGAGAGAGAGAGAGAGAGAGAGAGAGAGAGAGAGAGCGAGAGAGAGAGAGAGAGAGACACTCTGAGAGTGTGAGCAAGGGGGCAAGAGAAACTGAGACAGAAAGAAAGTGAGAGTCATCAAGGAACACGTCTCAACAGGCCCTGGGGAGCCTTCTGCTTCTATTCTCGACAAAGAAAAAAAATGGCGGATGTGGTCTTCAAAAACAGAAAGGAATGGAGCCAGGTGAGATAAACAGGGACAGAAAGTACAGTGAAAGAGAGCGAGAACAAATAGAGAGAGAACGAGAGAGAGAGGGATCCGTTTTTGAACTCCGGGCAGCAGAGATGAGGCTGCCCTGTCTGGTCTGCTGCGCACACGCACTCGCACTCGCACACGCACACGCACACGCACACGCACACGCACACGCACACGCACACGCACACGTTCCTGGACTCTGTAATCGGCCTCTGTGTGCTTCTTCAAGCCCGTCTGCAGTGTCCGTTCATCCACCGAGTAATAAGGCACCTGGTCGGCCAGGTATAAAACCACCAGGAGACCCACTCAGCCCTTCAACCAGGGAACAGACACCGGGTGAGGAAAAAAGGAGGGAGGATGAAACATGGAAGAGAGTGAAGCCTGGGGCTACGAGCACGGGGATAAAGATGGAGAGAGCTAGCCAGGGGGAGTGGAGTCAGCAGAAGAGGGGGAAACGAAACTGGAGGGCTGAAGAGAGACTCCAGATTTCTTCTTTTGAAAAAGTGTGTCTATGTTGTGGTCCGGTCCCCCCACACTACTTTTATTTCACACACGGTGGCCAAGACACTGTAGTCAACCCGGTGGCTCCAGCTGTGTCTCTCTCACACACACACACACACACACACACACACGCACACACGCACGCACACACGCACACAAAACCTCAAAACCCACCCGTCTGCTGTCACCACAGCCCAGAATAGACCCGGTGCTGAAGCAAAACCAGGGAACGAGATGAATCGCTCCCTGCATGGCCGTGTCAATCGCATGTCAGCCCTGCTAATCCATCTTTGTGTCGCCATCTTTTCCATCAGGACACCGGCTGCACAGACGGAGCCTGCTGACAGACAGACTGTGCTTGGCTTCAGGAGCCAGCCCAGCTCTGGGCCTCTGTTCAAACCCATGACCCGCCAGATCAAAACGCTCATTTAAAAAAGACTGATGAGGAAACTTTGCCGCACAAACACCCTTTGCAAAGGATTACAATAGCTTACGCTCCCTAAGTTTTCTACTTAGCAGGGACGTATTGGAGGTGAAGTGGTAAGCCTTGTTGGCTCGAAAAGCGAGGCGCCCAGCAAAGTAAACCGGCAAACTTCAAAACACGGCAGAGACGACCCTAAAGATAACAAAGAGGACGGCTTGTTTGCCGGGTGGTGGTATCTCAAAACGACTGACTTCCCAGCAGAGACTCAGCAGGGTGGCGTTAACCAGGGACTTTTCCTAGGCCTGGACTTGATGTCTCAGTGTCTCCTCCTTGGCAGCGTCCTGGACCTAATCCCCCGTCTATTGCATTAACAGCTGGATCCCCTCTGCAGACTCAACGTCTGTGCGTAAAAAACATTAAAGGGAGAGTCATTGTGGCGTCACCACAGACATGGCAACCCAACGGCCCTACTTAGCGTAAGAATTGGAGAGTGTGTCAGTGTGTGTGATAATGCAAGACAGACGTCACCAATTTACATGGCACGTGGGGGGTCTAGGCCCCCTAATAAGCTAGAGAGAACAGAGAGAAATGGAAAGGGTTAGCGAGGGAATAACAAGAGTTAGGGGGTGCGGGCAAGGGAAAGAGGGAGCTGGGTACATCTGTAAGTGCCCTGCAGTCTTCCCATTACCTCGTCTGTGCTTTGGCCTGGGGCTGTGAAGACACCAGGGTGTTAGAACGGGGGGGGGGGGGGGTTACACAGCCTGGAAGGAGTTTGTCAGACCTTGATCGAGAGAGGGCTTGATGTCAAGACACAAGCACGGTGTGCAAAATAAAGCGATGCCGAGATTTTCATCAATCAAGGATTGGCAGATATGTTCATAATTATCCAAAAGAGAAGCGTAACTTAAAACAGTACAGAACTAGACTTAACAATAAATTAGACCTGGATGAGTTAGGCTAGCCCGTGGGTAGCCATTATCAGTAACGTGGACCGGTGGGCATGCCCTGGCACTGAGGCCTGAAAAGCCCTGACGTCACAGATAACACGTAACCACCTCCACTCTCATCCCACCTTCCACACTTTGATCGGGATAGGATGGGAGGCCAGAGTGTGAGTTGGCAGGTGTGTTAAAGAAAGCAAGCAGTCGAGTTGTGTGTGTGTTTGTGTGTGTGTGTGTGTGTGTGTGTGTGTGTGTGTGTGTGTGTGTGTGTGTGTGTGTGTGTGTGTGGTGACAAAGTGTGAGAACGAAAGGCGTCCATCCCTCCAGGCTGGCGCTGCCTGTGTTGTTGATGTTCTCAAACACTTCAGCCATCAACAAGCCATGTTCAAGGAGATGAGCCACTTTGGAATCTTACCGAGACTGCACCGCTAACGCAAACAATCACTTTGAAATAAAACATACTCGTTCTTTCTCTCACATAACACATTGCCAACGCCTTACACACACACACGCGCACGCACACACACACAAACGCACGCGCACACGCACGGCTACGGAGATCCAGGGCAAGTTGTAACAGACGCAAGAGCAGACACCAAACCTCACTGTTTCCACCAGAGCCATCAAGCCAGCTAGCCAGGGGCAGACATAACAAAAGCCCAGGTAAACAGCCAGCCAGGCAGGGCTAAAGGAACACCCTCAAAGGGCAGGCAGCCACAGTAGGCCCACAGGCAGCGACAGCACAGCAGCCAGCAGCCTGCCCGCATACCTGCTTGGCATAACAATCAGACACACTAACTCAGGGGCAAAGTACTTAGTAGGCTGGGAAGGCCCGTTTCCAGAATTACCACAATAAGCAGACAATGCTTCATGTATCGGTTACCTTCTACTAGATGGCAATAAAAGGAAGTAGAGAGTGAAAACAAAAAAAGAGTTAGACTGAGCCTACTTTTCCAGTTTAAAAAAAACATTATTTATCTCTGGCCATCTTCCCACTTACATGAGGGCTAGGAGCTAAATGTAAGGGCTAGGAGCTAAACGTAATGTAAAAGTAATGCGCAGATGTGTGTGACTAACCAGAAGCCAGCCAGAGCTCTATATCCTGTCAGGTGTTACAGAGATAGCGGACCCCGGCTGCCTTATCTGCTCGGTGAACCAAGCCCTTGGTTCCACTTGGGTAGCTCTGTCCTCTCATCTGCATAGATGGGGATTCCAGCACAAGCCAGTGGGAGGCGGAAGAAGCAACACTATAGAATGAGAAATTACCCTGGGTTGCTCCAAAACATAGGCAGACACGGCCTACAGAAATACCTGAGGGTGGAATACATACAAGCCAAATAGTCCCCACACACACACACACACACACACACACAATCAACAGTGTGTACCAACACTTTGGACAAGCCTTAGGAGCTGCATACTGCTGCAACAACATATTTATATGAACTAAATCCAATCCATACTGGAAACACTTCTTTAAGGGATGGTGCAAGATAATCTCCATGTTGTCACACTTCCAGACCATCATGTACCTGGTTATCCTCTCTTTGTGTTGTGCAGGTATCATTGTGGTAAGCATGCCAGGCCAGTAAATGAAAAGAAGCCTTGACACCATCCAACTGCCAAAAGGTATCAACCGATAGAGGTCATGTTCTGCAGCCTATTGACCTGTTCTGTTGACAGGCTCATGCTGTACTTTCAAGCATGCGTCTCTGTTTGGCCTGGGACTCAGCATGCCATCTCTTCACCTCTGGGTATATGGGCTGCCGCTCTTAGATGTGTGTGTGTGTGTGTGTGTGTGTGAGAGAGTGAGTGAGTGAGAGACTAGCACGGGTCATCCCTGCCATCGCGCACACACACACACACACACACACACACACACACACACACACACACACACACAGGAAAAGCGTCCCTTCCTGTTCGTCAGGGGACAAATCGGACCATTGACGGCGCCACAGGTCAGAGTACAGAGTTCACCTCAGCAGAGTGGTCCAGGCAGCTAGCCAGCCGGACTACAGCTCCGGCAGACTGACGGCACGGAAAACACCGATAGGTTATTGGGTGTAATATAAAAATGTTGTTCAACAACCTAGTTTGGGAGATTAACATTTCTGATTAACTTTGGGCAAACAGGCCTCGGTCGGAGGAGCAAAGTACTAGCCACACTTGACAACACTGCTAATGGAAAACCTGCCGCTGACTCAGGTGGATTCAGACAACACTTACCTCCTACAGAATGGGGCTCCACTTTATTTGATGGCGACGGAAATATCAGACATGTTATTTTGCTGCCAGTCATTTTTGTCTCACAGGCTAGGCCTTTAAAGCCCCTACAGCAGAGACTCATCATCCACAGCTGCCCTGCCCTTAGCCGTCCCTACACCAGCTAATTGCTTATGTATGGCTCCTTTCACCACCAGCCCATACACACACACACACACACACACACACACACACACAGACAGACACAGCCCGAGTGAGGGGATGACAAAACGTGCCCGGCTTATGCATTCACTGGCAGGCTACAGCTGTGACGTCTCACATGGTGTTATGTTGATATAATGAGTAACACAAGTGGAAAATTGGGCCTTGTGGGGCCAGACTGTTCACTTCCTGGTAGGATGAGAGTGGGGAGTGACCCATATAGCACTGAACCAGTGCCCACTGCATCAGAGGTGTAGCCTAACGTACATTTTTTTCCACTAGAGCAACGGACTGAACGCAGCCATGGAGGTCGGGTTCCTTCAAAGACTTTGTATTGAATAAAACCTACTTAAACAACTTTAAATAGGTTGCTACTGTGGTGGGAAGAAGCCAAACATACACTTAAAAGATCCTCACAGTCATATTTCACTTTATCTAGTGTCTGAGTTGTACAATCAGTGCTTCAAGTTTTCTATTCAAAAACATGTTTTCCCAGCAAAACAAATCGGTTGCATCCATTAGATACTGACTTAAAATGAAACAAAAGTAGTTATCCTATAGAAATCTCTAACCCGCCACAATAAACATATTAAAGGCATTAACAACAGGGTTGCAGGCCCCTGGTTACGCATTCTCTAGGAAAAACATACTGATAGTTCATCATAATGTGCATCACCATCAAATAGGTCAACAACCCAGGCATCTACAGCCTGCAGGATAGGCCAAATCAGAACCAACCTGAGAAAGACTTGAGGGCCAGTTCATAACATGTCTTAAACCATTAAGTGTTTTTGATCCAGCTTTTGCAGAGTGGTCTGAGGTTGATTTCAATCCAATCACCAACCAACCCATTGTAGCACTTAGTAATAAGACTGACTGGAGTAGACTATAATGATACACAATCTTTTTTATTTTTGTGTATTACAGGATTGTAGCAAGTTTTAAAAAGTATTAATTTATAGGGCAAAAATCTGTAACTTAATAACAAATACCTTGTTTGATATATATTTTAGTTTTACATAACGCTGTTTTAATTATTAACCAAACAAAAGTATATAACTCAAACACTTAAATAGCAAAAATGGGATTCAAATGGGGAACAAAAAATGAGTTTACGTTTTAAAATAGCTTAAAGTTAGGCACGGTGAACAAATGGAAACTTAGATGTGGTGTGAAAAGCAATACCAATACATTGTAACAGTTTCAACTCTTCCATATAGTAAGCACGCCGAGCGTTCTATGCATGAAATGTTACGTTCCATCGATAGTCTGAGCCACTTCCTAAACGCACCAATTTAACAAACGCTAGATATCCTTAGCACTTCACGCAACATTACGAGACTGTTCAAATGTACTCTGCAATAAAACTATTTCATATACATTCACATATGTATCTATGATGAAGTTGAGCTAACGTTACCACGTTCAGAAACAATGACAAGAGTTGGATCAGTCCAGCGCCATAATTGTCACACTTTCTCCCGGGAGCAACAGGAGCGCATTGCGAACAAGTTAGCTTGTAGTGCTAGCTGTAAAGACAAACAGCTACACGTTGTTGTTTTTTAACAATAATTAGAATCTAGAGCTGTCGGCTGTTATCTACTTACCGGTGTCCCCTTGTGTTTTCATCTCCGTTGACGCCGAAATGCACTCAATTTCCAGTTGGATGGCTAGTTAGCTTGCTAACTAGCTACTTAGCTTAGTAGCCAAGTTGTATAGTCACCCCCACTCCTTTCGTTGTTCTCAAAACTCTTCAAAGTAGTCTGGAAACCTTTCCCTTTCACTAGTCTTTAGTCAACCCCCATACGTTCTCATGGGAGACTTGCGCTGATGAGTAGCCAGTGGTTGAAATACTTTTATATAAATATTTAAAAAACAGACAGCGATGATGTGAAAAAAGTTGCTGTGGCCTCGGGAACATCCACTCTACAGGTCTGAATGGCGAAGCTTGAAGTTTGCGTACGTCGTGCCGATGGAGTGGGAGAATGGGTCGCCGTAACAACACTGAATTAAATTATCACTGCGTTTACCACAGAGTTGCATGGTCGATTCTTCCACTTCATCCTTCCAAGCCAACCTAAAGCGTACTGAAAAATATTGTCAACGTGAAAATGGAAACACTGTTTTTCCTTTCTTTCTCTCTCTCTCTCCACAGACTTTTCTTTTTCCACTCACTCACTCCATACTCTCAACCCTTGCCCCCCTTCCTCAGTCGGGGTGTCGTGTTTCGCTCTTTCGCTCTCTCTCTCTCTCTCTCTCTCTCTCTCTCTCTCTCTACTGGCCTACCACACGGGGCCGCCCACGCGGACCGAGTAGGTAGCACAGAACGTAGCGTCCACTTTTAGTTTTTCCGGTTGGCGCATCACCGCGTTGCTGTGGAGACCTTTAAAGGCTGTCGGCGTTAAGATGTTTAATGTTTACACTTTAGTACTACATTGAAACTGCAAAGCAAGCTAGTCTTATAAATAAAATAACATGTCATGTGCAGCATGCATGTTTACTGAATGTGTTTGATTAATAGGCCCTCTAGAAGGATGTGTTGTCTGGCCCTCTGTCTCTATATACACACACAGGGGCATCTCGTTGTCAATGTCACCACTTATAGTTATAGGGGGTTAAGGGTCCTACATATTACTCTATGTAGGCTATACAACCTTTTACATCATCACAGTTTAAAATTAATATCAGGAAATGGGTGAGAGTTGGATGACATATAAAGTAAAAGTGAAGAATTGTTTGCTTTTAGTTCATCCACCATTGTACTTTTTTTCTCCCACTCTTTGCTCCGCAGAGTGATATGGAAACTGAGTGTTCCATCGGTGACCACCACCACAACACCCCCCATATCTTTTGACGCCTTCAAACCTTTCCTTGCTCACTCCACCATGTTTCTTCCATCTAGGCTCTTTTCCACCACAACGTTGTCATCATATCTTCTTTCATTCTCTCCTTTCCTTATAATTTTCATTTATTGTTGAATGTCCACGTGGACAATGTGCTTTCGGTGTGAGTCCAAGCATCAACAAATGTGGATACTGGTGTGATTAAGTACAAGTGGGAATTGATAAAGTCCTATAATGGTGAACAATCTTTTACTTAAATGTACTTTCTTCACGCGTACTAACATCTTAAATATTAGGACCTGTGCTGTCCCGTTCTAAGTTGCTCATTGATGCAGCATTGAGAATATGATTCTGCATCCTTCTTTAGTGAGAAACCCAGACCACAGTAATTATATTAAACTGCTTGTTTGTTTTGGCCTAGAACGACAAAGCAAGACTAGACAGAGCGGCCTAATTGGTGCACAAGGGTGTACCTGAGAAGATAACTAAGTATCATCTTTTTTCTTTATTTACCCACGTTTTTGGGGCATGACCTTGCCTAATCAGGGTGACAGCCAGATGCCACGGGAATGACGGGGGATGATTGTGTGTGGTTGAGGGCATATCTACATGACCTCTCACTTGACCCAGCTCATCACCGGTATAACCCCTAGTCGGAAAACAATGACAATGTGTTTGTGTGTGTTGTCACAAAAGAAGTGTCCTGAGTACATACTACATGGTGAGACCACAGAGCAAGATCTTACCATTAAATTAAACCCTTTATTGGTAAAGCACTCGAAAAAAGATTACATACAACATTTATTATAACATTAACTGTATATTATATACTAATGAAAATATAAAAAGGTATCAGTGACCTTTCCCTGAGAAGAAAAAGATGCCTTTACATTTGAATAAAAAGCATGGAACAAAAGCTTGGCAGGGAGCCTCTACTTTGTAGGTGTGAATTGGTGGCTGTTGGAGACTAATTGATCAGCCTCAAACAACTGGTACATTAATGTCATGCAAATGAGCCCACTTCTTCAATGGGAGTCATCCACCACCATGTGATCTCCCATGTAACAGTTGGTCAGTGCAAATCAATCAAATGAAACATGTAACTGACGATGACAAGATAATAATGAGACGTGGTAAACGATGTCCATTTGGAAGACTCGTCTATTTTTTCTTTTCTTTTAATTGTAACAACTAGTTGGGAAGGGTGGTGTTGTTCACTTGAGAGACAAATGGTTATCAAGCCACACCCACGATGAGCGCTCTCACACACTCATCAAAAGACACAGACACACACCCACGTAAACACACACACATTAGGTGTTAATGGTATTTAGGGGGGCAATTCAAACCAAGACATCAGCATGCATACCCCAACAAACACAAACCCACAGATAAACAAAAAAAAAAAACAAGCTTGTGTTGTTATTGTTTTTCTGTGAGGGTTGCATTGGCAACTTTCAGGGTATTTCAGATAGAGAGACTCAATGTTGGGAAGTGGCCATTTTGTCATTGTAATTGTCTTTCATATTGCGTTGTGCTCTCCTCTGCTCACCATTGGCTCTGGCTGCCTTTCCTTCACTGCATGTCTGTCTGTCTATCTGCCTGTCCTTTTATCTGTCAGTCTATCCGTCTCTCTGTCTGTAATGCAGTCTCTTTATCTGTTGGTTCCTTTTGTCCTCTTGTATATCAAAAACAAAACAAAACCCGCTAAAACCAGGTGTTATGTCACCAAGGACCAAAAGACAAATGACAAACAGGTGAGACGCTGTTCACAAGGAAAAAGAGGAGGCAAAATAGAAGGACGAAGGCTAAAGAAAAGGTGGACAGGGGATTAGGAAAAAAGGGTCACTGGGGCAGAGGAGTGGAGATTTAATGGTGAGAGTATAGCAAGAGTAAGTGAAGGGGGGCAGGGGAGGGAGAAGCAGGAGGGAGAGTGAATGGGTCCTTTGTGATCAAAAGGCTTGTTTATTTTCTCGGTGCTTGAACTCTTCAGGAAACACATTGGCTCTGTCTGTGCTGTCTAGCGTCCTCACCTCCCATGCCTCTGAACCCCCGCTTTCTCCTCCTCAAAGTCCTAGGGCTAAGTTGCCGTGCGGCAACTCACACTGGCTAGGTCCCCTCTGTCTTTGTGGAATACCTCAAGCATTACATTGAGACTGTTGTTGCGGGCAGACATGGTAAACAGTTGTTCGCACACACACACACACACACACACACACTACCACACACACACACACACACACTGTTCAATCTCCTTCTTCCTTGCTTACTCTCCTTCCACGGTGTCTCCACCCTCCCTTTCCCTCTCTCTCTCTCTCTCTCTCTCTCTCTCTCTCTCTCTCTCTCTGTCTTTCTTTGTCTCTCGCCCTTGCTCCCAGCTGGTATTCACACATTTGTAATGGGATTATCACGCCCTTGTGCTGGGGAAGAGGGGACCGAATGGAGGGAAGAGGAGATGAGGCCACGGGAGAAGGAGGGGAGGAATTTAAGAAGGCGAAGGTTGAAGGGAGGAGAGAGGGTTAGATGAAAAGGAAAACAAAGAAAGAGAGGGGTGAGACAGATCATCAAATTAGTTTGTTATTAGCCTGGGAGAAGGTCATTGAGGACATTAGAGGCTCATTCAAATGTATTCTACTAAAAGGCAACCAGGGCTATTCATTTGGTTCATTTAATTTGAACCAAAACCAAAACAAAATGTTTATTATTTAAATCAATAACTTAACATTTAACTCAATCCGGATGTTAAAAACCGTTGATGTCACTATAGATTTGTAGATTCAGATTTGTATTTCTTAAAAGGGCCCTGATTTAAGGCTAAGTTTTCCTGTTGGCCTGGCAACAGAAATAATGCAACTACATATATTAACTTTAAGGCACTAACACATCTTGCCATATGAAGACATGAAGCGTTCATAGGGAACCTTCTTCAGTGCCTGTAGTGATAGGCGTTGTAGTGCAGATTGAAAACATTTGTCACATCATGCCATCTTAAAAGCAATGGGAACTTCAAAAAAGTGCCTTGTGAGCTAAGTGTAAATCCAGTCTGTATCCTCAGAGAGAGAGAGAGCGAGATAGACAGGGGGTGTGTCGGGGGGGGGGGGGGGGTATAGAGAAAGAAAGAGAGAGAGAGTGAGAGAGACAGAGAAATGCAGACTGAAGCAGAGAAATGAGAGGCCTCCCTTACTCCTTGAGGAAGAAAGACTGCAGAGAGGGAGGAATGCTGGAGTTATGTTTGACCTATTTCCGTCTCTGCGCCAATACTCTTATGCAAAGAGGTAGTAAGGGAGAGGGGGGACAGAGAGGGAAATAGTGTGTGAGGTCGAGAGAGTTTGGATAAAGGCAGATAGATTCAGTGCAAGAGAGGGGAGCACGAGTAAGGGGAAGTTAAGGGTCATAGGAGGTATACAAATCAGAGGGTCCAAGAAAAGAGAGAGAGCGTGAAAGAGGGAAGGGAGTGGAGAGAGAGAGAGAGAGAGTTGGGGGAAATGGGGGGTTAGACAGCCAGCGGCAGTCAGAGAGGTATGTGAGGCACGATGGGAGTCTATATTCAGCACAGTTTGTGTGGACAGGCTCACTCTGTCTCTCACCAAGGAATTGCCTCTTCCTATTCCTACTGGCACTGTTGACCGCTTCCTTGTACACGGTTCTCTCTCCCACACGCAACTCTTCTATCTCTCTCTCTCTCTCTCTCTCTCTCTCTTCTTTTATCTATTTCAACCCCTCTCTTTCTCTTCACCTTACCTTTGTAATTTCCACTGCTCCAGTACGTGGTCTTTTTCTTCCATACTCTCTCTTTTTCCTCCCACACACTTACCGTCTGCCTCTAAACCCTCTCCATCTTCCTGTACTGCAGAACTGGGTCGAAGATCCACACACACGCCCTCTGTTTACACAGCGGGGGGAAACCTGGGCTGCTGGGAACAGACGACTCTTGCCTGCCTGATTTGACCCTAAATTGCTGCTCGGGGAGTTCTGTCGCGCAGCTTTTTGGCTTGGCTCGGCTGACTGGGCTTGGGTTGGGTTGGGTGGGTTAGACTGGCCGGATTAGGTTGGGTCTGGGTTTTAGTTGGCTGGGCTGGGCTAGGCAGGGCTGGGTTGGGCTGGGTCGGGTTGGGCTGGGTTGGGTCAGAGCCCGTGGGTCTTAACGCCCACGGGCACGGTGGCGGCGGTGGGGGTGGGCACAGACCAGCTGCCAGGGCTGCTGCTTGCGGAGAGCAGCGGTGGTTAGTCCGTCTCGCCAACTTCCACCGCGTGCAGCGTGGACGGCCGCACACCAAGCAGACACACAGTCTGGTCACCACGGCTACCCAGGGTCTGTTTGGAAGGGTCTGGAATAGGGAGAAGCCAGAGAGGGAGCTCTGGATGGACATTCTGTATTTGACCACGGTGGTAGAAGGTAGAAGATAGAATATGCCAGTTATGTGGTGTTTCGTTTGATTTTTTAAACCATAGTTAATTTGGCATAATTGATTGGCTGTAGCTATTTATAAGCCTTACCACATAAACTAGTATGAGCTACTGATCCAAAGTGACAGAGTTCAAGAACCGGTATTATTATTACATTCAGAATACTTTATTGAAAAGAAGCTCAACTAGGTTAATACTTTATTTTTGAATCATGAAAAATACGCCTACAGTGTTAATGTACAACAAAATATTACAGTACCATGACAACAACATGGGAAGAAAAGTTAATGAATGCATGCAATGTAATAAGCAGACCACTGCCTTCAAAGGACGTGCCGTTAAACCGAACGGTGACATCTCCCCACGCTGGAGGGTGAATGAAAGCTGTACCTTTGCATAAACTCATTTTCAGATAAGCAACATATTAATGTTCCATTAGTAGTGAGGCTACAATAAGCGTTGACATAGCGTCCAGCACAACTAGATTGTTTGCACTCAATTTAAATATAGGCAGAGCTCAAACCGGAACAATTGGTTTCCCAGAGAGGACAGTTGAACTGTTTAGAAAGAATTTACATGTGCAGAGTAGTAACAATCCTTGGCAGCAGACTCTTGAAAACGCCTAGTGCTTAAGCTTTTATCTACATAAAATGTCAACTTGAACGTAAATTCTTTTCAGTTCTTTTAGTTGAGAATATGGTGTAAAATGTAAAAAAAAAAAAAAGAGTAATCCATACATTTTGTCATGATAATGTCCAACATTTACAATTACATTCTCCAATATCAATTCCAGCTCGTTTCTGTTGTCTGGGCCTGTCCCAGCAGCCTTTCTACTATTAATCAAGGTCTCCACCTAGAGGATGTTGAGAGCAACTGCATTCTGTTACTGAGGCAGATCAGACACTGAACCAATTGTAGATTCGAAAAGTGACGAAAAGTAATCTATTTCCAAATGTCAATGGCGCAAAATTGAAATTACACATATACACATATAGACCATATAGACCTGCTGTTATGGTGGCGGGCGACATCAGCGCCTCCACCTCTTCCTCCTTGCTCTTTAGAGCCCCATAGTGCATAGTGCAAAGCATACAATTGGTTTGGCAGGCTGGCTTGGTTTCAAGGCGTGAACAGAATGTTTCTAATAGTTAGTGTATCCGAGAGGGTAAGTATGGAGTTGAGTCGGTTTGTGTGTGTGTGTGTGAGACAGAGGGAGAGAGAGAGGGGGAGGGGGCAGAGTGCTAGAACACTGGAAGATGTGTGTCACATACAAACACACATAACCTTGCATTACTCTGGCAGGTTCTCACTTGCTACATAACAGTCAGCCATCTTCCAATGAATTTCTGTTTGGATAAACATGAGTTCCCGGAAGACAGGAAGGACTGGGCTGGGTCTGACTGGAACACATGTGCACACACCCACAAAAACCCCCACACATCTCTCTCTCTCTCTCTCTCTCTCTCTCTCTCTCTCTCTCTCTCTCTCTCTCTCTCTCTCACACACACACACACATACAGTCACCTGCGGCACCACCACGGCCACCATGCATATTCAGTCTGCTCAACAGGACTGGAGTGTTGTTGGATGGGCTGTTTAGCCACAGACAACGTTGGACAGCAGCAAAACCCTAACCACTGTGATTTGGATACCATGATAAAACGATTCCACTCGATAAGGGGAAAAGCACTTTGCAAATCTCCTTTACAAATACAAGACAAAAAGATTTGCTTTGATTTGGGGTTAAGAGCTTCACAAAATGGAGAATGGGGGATGGTTTGATTTGGATGGATTGGATGTGATCCAGATTGAGTTGGGTTAGATGTGGGTGAGGCTTATCCTATGACCTTCTACAGCTGCACACAGCCGTCCATCAAAGTTCTGAAATAAATAGCCACGACTTTCAGCAATCCTTGCAATGAGTGGCAATAGAGTTTCAAATGAAGCCCGTTTGAACACTGACGGAGAACCTGGGGTCATAAACATGGAAGGTATCTTGCACCATCCCTTAAAGAAGTGTTTCCAGTATGGATTGGGTTTACTTCACATAAATATGTTGTTGCAGCAGTATGCAGCTCCTAAGGCTTGTCCAAAGTGTTTGTACACACTGTTGATAGTGTGTGTGTGACTGTGTGTGTGTGTGTGTGTGTGTGTGTGTGTGTGTGTGTGTGTGTGCGCGTGTGTGTGTGTGTGTGTGTGCGTGTGTGTGTCTAAGGGTCAGTGAGTGAGTGAGAGAATCCAACATGCCTCAGAAGTGTGCCACACTCACAACCGTCATAACCAGAAAGAAGGTTGTCCGACCATGGAACACTTACTGGATGTTATGGCAACACTCCATCATTTGGTACCAAATATGGACATTTAAAAAAAAAGAGGACATACACACAGACAGTTTGGTCTAAATTTTCTTTTTATTCCTAACACTTACTGTTTCATTGTCCCCCCTTCCCCTCCCCAAAACAACAGGCACACAGATAGCATTAAGGGACGGGTAAACAGTTGAAAACCGAAAAACAATTGAAGAGAACCGAAAAGGTTATACAAGGACTCAGGGATCGCCTCGAGGTCAAAGCAGAATACTGTACTCAAAAACAGAAAGGGACGGGTTCAAACAGGTACAAAGCTTACAGAGCACGTTTTTATCTTTAATGTTTTCAACACCTTCGTTGTCATCCTCATCATCATCATCATCATCATCATCATCATCACCATCATTGAACATCATTGTATTAAAGAGAACCGTTGGGGGGGTTGTTGATTCTGGCGTCAAAAGAAAATGAATCATTCAACGTGGAGAGAAAAAAAAGGAAATCTAAGAAGATATGGAGCTCTTTGGTTTTCACTACTGAGGTTTTCATTAGTAAAATCTTTCTTTGCCATCTTTAAAATCAACCTTTGGATTTAAGCTGCATTGTAGTAAAAATAGAGAGAAAAGTGTTGCATCTTTTAGAAAATAAATAGAAAATCATATGGGTGAGAAAAGAATCACTTGAAAAGTTCTCTTGTATACTAATTCTGTACTGAAATATATTTGATGTGACATTCAGATCTTCCATTTGAGTTCTCAAGGCCCCCCAAAAAGAGAAAATGTTTTGTGGTGGCGTATAGGTTGAGGATATCTTAATAAGCACAGAATAAACATAAACATTCATAGCCACTTATAACTACGGTATAAAACTGTCACAATCGAAGGCTCATTGCTTCTTAGCAATAAGTGCTCCTGACAATGACAATGACAGTCTTTCGATATCAAGGACGTGGTTAAGACCATCATTTAGCATTTAGAGTCTTCACCTTGACGCCAGAATGTTTATATACACATGTAATAACTGTTTTTTGTTTCACTGTGTGTGCGTGTGTGAGTGTATACATGTATACCTGTGTGTCGTGTTGTATGTGTCTTGGTGTGGTGTTGTGTGTAGGGTCTCGCCGTGGTGGTTTTAACTTTGGTATCATTCTCGGTTTGTCACGGGAGAGCCCTACACAGGCACACATACAGTATGCACTGTACAGCATCATTCAATACACACACACTTATTTCTCAAATCACTTGCCATAGCTACCACATGAGATAACCTTAACAGCATTGCTAAACAAAAGTTAAGACATGCCCCCAGAGCAGAGGAATGCTGTGTATGAGGTTATACCAACACTTGAACAACTGGAACCGTAGACCAATATGTGTCTATTGGTTCGTCAAACTCACTAGCCAGTCAAATCCCTCTCCTGAGTCTGGACTACCAAGGTAACATGTCATTCATTAAAGCTTGCACTGTTTATTTGGTTTGCTCATTTAAAGAGTGTGAGGTATCAATGAAAAGCCCTCGCCTTGAAGTAGAAAGATCAGAAGGATTACAGGAGACTTCTATACCATTTGAACATATTAGCATTTCCTTTGGAGGACACCCTCCCTAAAAAGATTTAGCGCAAATTATTCTTGTGCGCCATCTTTTCTTTTTAGATCTATACAACAGGAAATAGTCTTGCTATTTGGTTTAATTTAACATGAATTTGGCTACAGAACTTTCTTGTATTGTGTTAATCTCGAAAACAACTGTACCCAAATACAGCCGCACATATCTCAAAGCTATCACAAAGTTTAAAAACCTTAAATAGAGAAAGAAATAAATACATTAAATGAATCAATAAATAATCAATTAGATAGACAGTTTAGTAAAATACAAATCATTTTTCAAAAAACACACCACCACCTCCTCAGAAGATAAATACAAATCTCAGGAGAGATAAGTGAGTTTTAAAGCTTTTGGTCTAAAATCAAGTCATTTTCATCATCATAATCATCAAACGTTTCATCAAAGATAATTCCACAGCCTTTGTATACATTAGCATTAAGTAAGAGCAGTTGAACATAGATCTCTTCCCTACAAAACCTATAGAAGCACTAACAGATACATTCCCTCTACAAGTGGACGTCTACTGGGTTTTCAGTTCAACAACCTGCCCCCCCCCCCCCCACACACATCTTCGTCATCGCTGGCTAAATACCTGCCTATATGTGCCCATGTGTGGTATGTTTCATTTCCCTCTGTGACTTCCATTTCTTTGTCCAAGACTGTGTGACACAGCAAACAGTAGTGTGTGTATTGTATCTTTTTTTTGTTTTGGTTATATACGCAAGACAACTTCTACTACACAGACAACACATGCTCACTCACTGAAATGCAAGTTCACGCACACACGCAAGCACGTAAGCATACACACATCTATGTGCTTGCGCACGTTGGCGCACACATACAGACAGACACACACACACACACACACACACACGCGCGTGCACACACACACACACACACACACACACACACACACACACACACACACACACAGTTTTACTATCTCTTGCTCTTCCCCCTATCCAGAGAACCTAGCACCAACAAAGTTATCCAACTGGCCCTCCCCTGCTATTGTGCATTGGTTTGGTCATTATTTGGTATGGTTGTGTGTCTACAAAGTTTTGCTTTTGGTTTTCAGTTTTGGCTTATTTTCACAACATTCTTGATCAACTAAGATTTTTGGAAGTTACATTTTTCACAGTTAATTTCAACCATCTGATGAAAAATAAAAACCTAGAGCACAACCAAAATGAGTCACAATATATGAAAATAGGCAATACATAATCCCCTGCACCAACCCCAACCCAACTAGTAGTAATAAGCAATGGGACAAAGTCACACAGCGTCAACAGACAAACCATTCAAAGCAAAAGACAAAAAATATATACTTTAAAATTCAGTTCAGTGAGGTTATACGATATTCCTCCATCCAGGAAAAAGTTGCGAACAAAACTTAAGTTACAGACAGGAGCCGGTCTGGGAGAGGGAGCGAAAGAAAGAGAAGGGGCTTCTCTCCATCGGTCTCCATGGAAAAGGCAGTCCCAGTGTAGTCCGTTTAGAAGAAACAGGCCTTGCCCTTGCCCTCCCTATCTCTCTTTCTCTCTCCAGACATCCTTCTCCTCTTTCTCCTGCTCCTCGTTGTTCACATGATGTATTTGGTTTGGTTTTGGTTTTCTGTTCAGTTCAGTCACTCATAAGTAGTAGGTTTTGGTTTTGGTTTCTATTTTTTGGTTTTGGTCCAGCGCTCCAGACATTCCTCCTCCTCCTTCTCCGCTTATTCCCCTGCAGGTTGCCTTCGGCTCCTCCTCTGTCCCGACGTTTTGCTCCTCCTCTTCTCTTCCTCTTTTTTTTTTTTTTGGGCCCTTTTGATCTCATCTTGCGAGGCAAAGGAGAGGGGCTGAGGGGATGCAGGGCAGGGGTTTTGGAGCGGTAGGGTGTGAGTACGCCGCGGCTTTGCTTGTTTGTTTGTTTATTTGGCTTGGTTGTGTGTTTCCAGTTACAGATGTGTTGTTTTTAGTTGCTAAAGCGACTGAGAGCTGGTCTGGACCTAGCTTTCTGGCTGGTGCAAACAAAGCTTTGGTATTCAAGAGTGACTGTCTGCCTGTGAGAACACGTCAGGGCTGTAATGTCGTATGATATGACAAAAAAAAAAATGGTTCGATAAATATAGTGAACGGATTGTTTGGGTTTCATGACCAACATACATTCTGATGTAGACTGTTTTTGTGTGTTTGTTTGTGTGTGTGTGTGTGTGTGTGGGGGGGGGGGGGGGGGGGGGGGGGGGGGGGGGGGGCCTATGAAGTTGCCACCAAGAGGGTCAAATGTCTTCCTATTCGGTAAAATCAATGTGGAGGACAAGATGACCACATAAAAAATGATAAAGAGGATAATAAAGATGCATACGATACTTAATTAAATCTTTATAAATACACAATGAGAATTAAGCCACAAAATATGATCCTGTAAATCTTCTTGTCACATTCAGTTAATGTGACTAAACGTTAAATTTGTAACATTCTTTGAAGGGGTTCGACAGTAAAGCTATAAGAGAGGTAGGTAGGTGAAAGATACTGATGCTAAATCATATGCATTTGTTGTGAAACATGACCTATTTGGTTAATTAATATAAAAAGATACAAAAGTTGAAGTAAATCGTGAACAGAAAGCACAGTAAGCGTATGAAATGGTCGATGTCAATGTGTTGACGTATAGAGTATTCATAAGCAGATCCTGGATAGATCAGTATCAAAAGTCTTTTTAAGTAAAGCTTTTCTCTCCGTATCTTAATTTTTTATTTTTTGGTTTCAGTTTTTGGTATTTGGAGATTTTGGTATGTCTGTCATCTTTGTCTTGAGTGAGTCGTTTTTTTTTTTTTCCTTTTTCTTATTTGGTTTGAAGTCATTTCTAATCCCATCCTCTAAAGTTTGCTAAAAAGGTATTTCTTTTGTTGCTTTCCTTTCCGCCCGTCTCTGTCACACCGCCTCGTTTGGGTTCTCATCCCTGCCCTCTTTTTCATCCCGTTTTTTATTAATCAGCTCGGTTCCAGACAAAGGCCCCACGAGGCCACCTCTCCATCAGTATAGATAGATCATTCTTTTTTGGTTTAAATCTCCCTCTTCGTTCTCCTGTTCTCTCTTCTCTCCGTTCTCCCCCGCTCTCTTCTTTCTGCCCCCCTTTGGTCTGTGTATATTTTTGGCTTCGATAGACTTCAGGGGAACAGAGAGCGGAGGTCAGAAATGGATCGGACAGAGAGATGGCTTTGGTTGAAAGGCGAGGTTTTGTTATTTATTAAAGCTCCGCAAAAAACTCTACTTCCTCCTGAAGTCCTCTTCCTCTTCTTCCTCCTCCCCCTCTTACCGTAGGATGCTTTGGCAATCTATCAGGCATCAGTCAGTCATGGCCCCGCCCAGGGGGGGCGGGGAGGCTTCGCTGAAGGAGCAGAAAGAGGCGGGGCTAGAGCAGGGGGAGGGGGAGTCGGGGCAGGAGTCGGGGCTCATCCGGCCGCTGGCACCAGGGGGCGGGCTTTGGGACAGCGAGGGTCTGGGGCCGCCACCGCCGACCATTCCCATGCATGGGGCGGAGCCTGTTGCCATGGCCAGGAGGGGTGGGCGGTTGAGGAAGAGGGAGGGGTGGAGCCCCCCTCCAGGAACCCCTGTTCCCCCCATGAGCATCTGAGCTCCACCCTCAAGACTGGAAAGGGGCAGCTGCCCACCACTGGCGACCAAGGCTGCAGGCAGGAGGAGAGGAGAGGAGAGGAGAGAGGGGGGAGAGGTGTGATGAAAGCAGGAGGAGACCAAAGGAAAAATGTATATTGAATGGAATAAGCGGAATGACACAGATAGTGGCCATGAAATAAAGGTAGAGGAGTAAAAAAGGAGAAAGAAACAAAATGCATAAAAGTAGTCAGTCAGTCTCTGTGAATATCATCAGCATCGATAAGTAATGGGTGCCATTGCC
Organism: Aplochiton taeniatus; assembly: GCA_017639675.1. NCBI lineage: Eukaryota > Metazoa > Chordata > Actinopteri > Galaxiiformes > Galaxiidae > Aplochiton > Aplochiton taeniatus. The sequence continues at coordinate 12,174,433 of CM030182.1, forward strand.
CAATGATGCCGTGGTGAGGGCTGATGTTAAGGAAACGGGTCACATGGTGGGAGTAAGGTAATGAAGGATGGAGCAGTTAGTCACACACTCACACACACACACACACACAAACACACACACACAGACACACACACACAGACAAACCCACGGGCACGCACAGTTCAAAGGGACACAGCAGCAATAGCTTGAGGCATATAAGCACAATTGAGCACACAGACGGACAGACGCACACACACACGCACGCACGCACGCACGCACACACACACACACACACACACACACACACATAGCAGTTGGTGTATGAGCGGAACTGGATAAAATGGTGCGTGGACTGAAAAAAAAATCCACTGGGCACAGCATGCCCACTTTCTGACTTTATTCTTCCTACCCCGTGGCCCTTTGAGTCGACAACGATGCTTGCCGTAGCAGGGGCCTCTAACTGGCCTGACTAGGGGCCCCCCCGCCCCCGCACATTTACTCCATGCCTTCTCTCAGATCTCACAGTGCTGCCCCTGCGCTTCCCAGACAAACTGTATCCAGTTGATCAGGCGCAAGGCCTAAAGGAGACCGGGTCTTTGGACCAACAGAGAAAGAAGGAGAGCGAGGGGGCCGCAGCACAAGCTGGCGTCACATCTAATCAATTTACCAGCTAAGGGAAGCGTGTGGGAAAGGATCAACAGCTAGTCTTTGTACTCCCATTGCCATAGGCCGATCTGGCTATTCTGCGGTGAAATGAAGGCAGCACATCATGTGAGAAAATCCTATTTTAAAATTGTTATAATAAAAAAAAAAAATGCCAGGAGTTTGCTATTATGAATAGCGATAGTATTGCAAGCAAACACATTTGTAATGGAATGGTTTGAAATGAGGACTTGTTGCGGAGCTTCCTTCATGCCAACAAACACCGACACACACCTTGCATTGTGGCCAGGGGGTTGGTGCCGATGAGGACCTGGTTCATCCCTGTGCTTACTGCCATCATTGTGTTCCTGAAATGTGTGTGAATTCATAGACACCCAATGTGAGGAACACACCCATACACACACACCCCCACACACACACACAGACACACACACACACACACACACACACACACACACACACACACACACACAAACACACACATACCCGCACACACATGGAGAGAACCAGAAAGAAGCAAGTTGGTTAGGGCAGAGGTCAGAAATCAAAGCACCACTTAGTTTTGTCCGTTAGAAATATGAAGGAACAGCCATCTGCCTTTTCAGTTGAACCTGGCTGAATATAGCTAGGTATGAGCAGGGTGAAATAGCAATAGACAAAGGTCAAATACCAAGAATTTCCCAAGAGAGTTAGCAGCTATTGGCAGATATCTACTGTGGAAAATTGGATCTACCTCAGCGTGCGGTAGAGTATTCAAGAATGTGTTTTTAATTGTTAAAGTCTGATTTAAAGCCAAGTTATTTCCAGCACTTTCAGGTTCTATTTCAAATTTCAGGTTTGGAGTAAATGAGTAATCATATGATCAGTTTAACATTGACAGTGTGCAGACAAGTAAGCTACAATGCAGCTACGACAAAACGTAAATGTGTTTTGTTTTGTTATTTTGTGCTGACGATGCCTTTTTGAACGCATGGATTCCAGCTTCAGATTTCAATTTGAGCATCTTAATGAAAAGATCCGTCAAATTTGGACAGCAATTGGGACACTATAATGTGAGTAAGTGGACACCCTGACGGACGCCTCACCCAGTGTTGATGCTGTGGCTGCTGAGGCTGGAGGGGGTGGGGCTGGATGTGCTGTGAGGAGGTGGAGTCAGGGAGGACGGGGCGGAGGTGGCGGCAGCGGAGCCACTAGGGGTCAAAGGGCAGGTGGCCGACGGTGACGGACTGGTGGCTGAACGGAGGGAAAATCGAGACGTTGAGATTGGCCGCATTGAAACCATCGGACTGGGTGTGTTGGGTGGTTGATTCGGACAACTCACTCACCTGTTGTGCTGAGGCTGGTGGGCACCTGGGACAGACTCTGACTGGACATCTGCAGAGAGACACCGAGATAAAGAAGGAGAGGCAGGGAGTAAGAGAGAGAGAGAGAGAGAGAGAGAGAGAGAGAGAGAGAGAGAGAGAGAGAGAGAGAGAGAGAGAGAGAGATAGTGAGGTAGAGAGAGAGAGAGAGAGAGAGGGGGAGAGAGAGATAAAGAGAGAAAAGAGTTGTGTCATGTGTTGTTGGAGTGCTTGGGTGTGCGGCACATCAGCAGTAACATCCCAAGCATGGGAAGGAGGCGGGGGTTGAGACTGAGGCGATGCGGGATTGGTGGAAACGGGAAAGTGCAAACCCAAGCGGAAGGCCAACATGCAGACCTTCAGGCAGGCAGAAGTCCCCACCACTAGCTACCAACGGTTTTACGCCTTGCTTAGGCCAACGCCTGATGTTAGGAGACAACATGTCTACAGAGACCGTCACGCTCAGGCCTGGTATGGAACGGACGGTGTCGAGTGAGGGAGGGGCGACAGAGGGGGGGGGGGGGGGGGGTAAGGGGGTACGGGGGGGGGGGGGGTCGTACCATGTGCGGGCTGTAGCAGGGGGGTTGCTTGTGCGTCAGAGAGGGGGGCTGGCTGGGCAGGGGAGGGGTGGCGCTGGAGGGGTTGATGCGTTTCTCTTTCTGCCGGCGGTTGCAGAACCAGACGCGGATCACCTCCTTCTCCATGTTGAGCTGCTCGGCCATCAGCAGGATCTCCTCCGAGGTCGGCTTCTGGTTCTGGACGGGCCGGAGACACAGGACAAACATTATGGAAGGATGGGTCGGACTGACAGGGAGGAAAGAAAGCTAAGAGGGATCGGGCTATTTGGGATTTTTGACACTCACTTCTCCTGATAGGGGTTCATATTAACCAATTGGAGTCCTATTGTAAGTGCCGTGCTTAATGGATTCACATACAATAGAATAGTGATCACTGATGTGAGGATCTCCTATTTGTACAGTACAAGTTCTAGTTCTAGTTCTAGTTCTATACATCCTAGGGAGAGCCACATATGTGATCGTCATTTCCTGGTTCCCCTCACCATGATGAAGTTGCGCTCTAAGGCCACGCGGACGTTGGTCTCGATGCTGGTGCGTTTCTTCCTGCGTCGCCCGGGCAACCCCTCGAAGCCCATCATGGGACTGGAGAGGGAGCTGGGGCTGGGCAGCATGCTGTCTATAGCCATGGTCTCTGAAAGACAGGTGGTTTAATCATCCGGCACACGCGACGAGCCAAGAATGGATCGAATGAGGAAAGCCTGACAATGGTTCTAGCTGTTTCCAGTAGCAACCACACTTCCTATATGTGTGTGTTAGGGCAGGTTTAGAGTCGCCCTGCCCTGGATTTACGCCGGGTTCTCACCTGCATCCCCCAGCCACTTCTCCAGGAGAGGCTTGAGCTTGCACATGTTCTTGAAGCTGAGGTTGAGCGCCTCGAAGCGGGAGATGGTGGTCTGGCTGAAGTCGTTGCCATAGAGCTTCCCCATGGCCATGCCCACATCCCCCTGACAGGCCAGAGGCACCGCGTTAGAAATGGTTGCACGCCGATATAGCACACGTACACACACACACACACACACACACACACACACACACACACACAAATATACTCGCACACACACAAACACACAAAGACACACACACGCAGGCTCACACACACTCCCACTGTTTCAAACCTGCGTGAATCCTAGCTTGATGCGTCTCTGTTTGAAGGTGCGTGCGAACTGTTCCAGCTCCTCCAGGTCACTGGGCTCTTCTCCGTGAGCTCCAGAGGTCAGACTAGGGGTCGCAGAGGTCATGGGCCCAGAGGCAGAGGCTGTGGCCCCCATGCCCCCTGCGCTACTCGCGCTGGCCGAGCCACCGACATCCCCGCTCTTCTCCCGCTGTAACGACGAGAAGATGTCGCCATGGCGACGCTACAGTAAACAAGAGACGAACCAAACAGATGCAACTAATACTGTTATAGAATTAATTCTAGAAATACAGAGCACCAATTGTATTAGGAAAACGAAAGGTTTGAAATGTAAACGGTAACCTTGATGCCTACGTGGGTTATCTAACTAAATAGATGAACAATGTGCCACATTTTATTTACATGATCTGCCGTCATGCATAAAACATGATGCAAACTGTACCGCTAGAATGTGTTACACATTTGACATGACATTATTACAGCCCAATGACAAATCGATAACCGCGCTGTGAGTGTGGGGATGCATTCATAAATAATGTTATTCAATGAACTAAGGACAGAGAAAGGAGAGGAGCTACTTCGCATGGAGGGAAATATATTGCTATTAAAATTGTCCACTTTGGATTCAGGACACCGAGTCATCATAGCTTAGTTTAGTTTTATCTCAAATTCGACTAGCTAAGCCATTCGTTCATTTTTAAAGAGACAAAGTCGTTTTGTAAGCCTGGAGTGCAAACCAGCAAAAGAAACGTTGTGATGTTTTCCATAGTGTATGTTTTATAAGATGGCATAAGCTGAGAGATAGGAATATTAGCCAGCTCATGGTTTCTGCTGTTATGTACTGCAGTGTATGAGTTCAAGATGTTTCTCTGAGCAGTGGAAGGGTAACATTGGTGAGCGGGTATGATTGGCGCAGAGCCAGTAGAGTTAAAGGATCAATGAAAGCACGGAGATTAAACAAAAGCTGTTTGATTTCCACTTGGAGAGACAGATCCCTTGTGTGCCCCAATAGGTTAGGTACAGATGCAGAGTTTCAACGCCCCCCTCTTTTGAGCTTCTCTCTCTCTCTCTTTCTCTCTCTCTTTCTCTCTCTCTCTCTCTCTCACACACAAACATACACACACACAAATGTATAAACATTCACACACACTATTATTGTACCTGTGCTTGCAGTCCCATTCTGGGCGGGGTGGTCAACAGGCCGCCTTGGCTTTGCTGAGGTAGTGAAATTAGATTTGACGTTGATAGTAAACCTAGGAGGGGGAAAACAAAGTGGAAAGCTGCTTAGTTACTTCAGCTAGCTTGTCTGTCTTTATTTTTTACAGCTTCTACTTTGTAAATTGTGGACTCATGCAACCTTAATTTGTCTTCAAATTGCTGTTGTGAAATGTGACAGTTGGTTAGCGCGCTCACATCATAAGATAATAACAAGTAGTATTCCTTAAAGCTCCGCTCATTTAAATCTTAACAATGTTGAATTGTCTCACGTCATTAAATTCCTCCTCAGCGTTAATTTAATAAATCTGACGGGACTCATGACGGTGGTATTGTGCGGAGGAGCTGCAGCCTCTTACCCTGCTGCGCCTGCTGGCTCTGGGCCTGGGGCAGCAGGAACTGGGCCGGAGACTGGAGGTGGTGGCCTGGCATAAGGACCAGCTGCTGGAGCTGCAGCAACTGCTGGATGTCCTACAAACACACAGGGTAAAGCGAGTGAGTACAGCGGGAAGGGAGGAAAGTCCATAGGAAAAGAAGCAGGGTGGGAAGTAGATGGTTTCACAGTAGCTAGAAAGACAATCAAATCGTGAAATAACAACAGCCTTTCTTTGAGAGGACAACCCTCTAATTAACCACCACTATTAAAACAAAAACTTGTGCAGACCCGATAACAGCCAATGGTTGGAATTGGCAGCTCATACCTGGGCAGTGAGTTGGATTGGCTGAGAGAGGGTCAGCTGCGGTTGGGGCGGGCCCTGGGCCGAGCTCTGCTCCTGTTTAGCTGACTGTGATTGGCCTTGCTGCTGCTGCTGCTGCTGGTGCTGCTGGTTAGCTTGGGCAGCGGCATGGGCTACATGCGCGGCATGCGCGGCGTTGGACTGCTGGACGGCGGCGGCCAGGAGCTGAGCCTGAGCCTGCTGGAGCAACAGCTGCTGCTGGGCCGGCAAGAGAGCGGCGAGCTGCTTGGAGGAGGAGGAAGACGACGAGGAGGAGGAGGAGGACGCCGGAAACAGGAATGAAAGAGACGCAGACGAAAAGAAAAAGAGGAGAAGGCAAATGAGGTGAAGTGAAAGAAAGGGAATGCCAACAATGTGAACAAAGTGAAAGGGGAGAGGGGGGGAATAGGATAAGGGAGATTAAAGTAGAGGAGTCAGTAGAGGAGATAACTAAAGACAAACCCAGAAGGAGTTCCGCGTTTACCCAAAAGAGAGTGTCACGTCAAAACGGACGACAGAAATAGATAGAAGACAGAATTAAAAAAGAGTATTGTAAAGGAGCAAAGGCAGAACGCAGTGTAGCCTGAGCATTTGGAAGAGACAAAAGTGTAAACAAGCCTTTTAGAGGGCAGTTCAAGGTGAGTGAGAGCAAGACAAGCAGGAAAAGCATGTTGCTCAGAAAATATGCACTCTGGCTTGAGCTGCTAACTTGTTTGACTTGATGCTGTGACAGGCTAATTGCTGTAGAGCACTATGTAGTTTTACGAGCAGGGTTTCTCCAGTGTGTGTTGATCACTCCGTCAATCAGCATATCGAAGCAGCCAGTGTAATTTCTTAGTATTTTACAATTTATTCTTCAAAGATTGTTTTGTGTTTTTTTTTTTATAAATGAATTGACACTTTGTTTGGGTAATTTTTTATACATTGATTTATGCTGGTAAAAATACTGTGTTTTTCATGTGTAATTTTCTTAAAATCTCATTTTTAAAAGATGGTTAAGTCTGAGAATTTAGACAATTTTCTCATCCCCAAAATTATTAAAACCGTGTATATATTATTTTAAATTAGTGACCGAAATAAGTTACTTCTACTACCACTTCTAAATGATTTGATTGATTTTGAGTTTCAACGTAGTATGTCATGACCCTTTTTGTGCCGATCTGACTAGTAGATTTAAACCCTGGTGGCCCATCAGCTATGAATGACAGCCCAGTCAAGTTTTACCAGTGTGTGTATGTGTGTTTGTGTGTGTGTTTGTGTGTGTATGTTGTGTGTGTGTGTGTGTGTGTGTGTGTCTGTGTGTGTGTGTGTGTGTGTGTGTGTGTGTGTGTGTTTCAGTTCTTTCCTGTCTATAAACAAACTCCCTGAGTGTGCCAGGGCCCTGCTTACCCCAGCCAGTTGACTGCCAGCCAACATGAGCTGTGCGTGGTGTGGATGAGGACTCTGCTGGGAGGGAGGGGCCACATGGCAGGAGGTCATCTCAGGACTCTCCTCATTGTTTCCCTGCAGGACACCCCAAACCCAGTGGGACTTATGAGTCAAAACAAGAAACAGCAGCGATGTTCAGTCAAAACAAGCGAAAAAGGATTTACACCGTATCAATATTCAGTCTAACCAAATGAAGAGATGCTCGTCAAAACAAGAACCGTATCAATAATTAGTCCAATCAAATCAAGAGATACTAGTCAAAACAAGAACTGTATCAATATTCAGTCCAATCAAATCATGAGATACTCGTCAATACAAGAACCGTGTCAATGTCCAGTCAAATAAAATCAAAGGGACTTATCAGCACCATACATTTTTAATCCAACAACATTCTAATTAGCTTTGAAAATGAAAACAATGTATTATAAGCAAAAGCAGAAAAATATTTAAGTGTCCACCTATGAATGTATACCTCACAAAAAAATACAAAAACTTGTGACAGAATTTATAATGAATGCATATTAGGACAGCCTGATCATTTCATTATTCGCTTAAATAAAGAAAATATAATTAATGAGTAACATGCAAGGTTAAAAAAAGTTTACAAAAATGTAATATTTTTGGATCACTTGAGAACCACCACATGAGCAAACACGATCACTGACTCACTTAAACTTCACCTATAAATGGAATCATTATTGACGCTAAATAGTTGGCTTTGAGGAATACTGTGAGATGGAAAAGTCACTAAGGCATGTCAAACCAAAACTCCAAAAAGAAAAGAAATTCCAAAAGGTGCCTAAATGCTAACCAGTAGCACACCCCATTATCTACCACATGTTTACCTTTGGTCTTTCTTTCTTTCTTTTTATTTTCTTTTTCCTCAGTCTTCTTGTCTAAGTAAATACATCTATGTTTTGCTTCGTCTCTCAAACTGCCTAACTGACAGGTGGTTGGTACCTGCTGCTAAGTTCAAGTTCTCAGAAAAGGGTGTGTCAGCCACCCTTGGAATGGCTCAAACCACCTGCTTTGCATATGGACTACTTCTATCTGATTGTATCGGAAGAGGAAAGCTGTACACACAGACACCCACCTACCCGCACCCATACGCACATCAACACAGGCACACACATTCAGTAGCATCTGCAGCCCTGGGCCTCAAAGATTAAGACGCACTCAGATAAATGCATGTCTTCACTTACCTTGGCACTGGCCAGGGGGGGAGAAAGGCTGAACGGGCTCGTTTTCATTGGCTGAACCTGCGTGAAGAAAATGGCAACAAAAGGAGTAAAGTCGTTGGTGTTGCTTGCTTACACTGCTGCTGATCAAATTAAGATAAGATCAATGCTTTATCCATATTTGCATATCGTCGCTGTGTTCGTTACTGGCTAACAGGCCTATGACTACTGGTTTGTATTGTGCTATTTGTTATTTTCAAAACATGTACCAAGGTAATAAATGTATTTCCCATTCCATTTGCGTTCATTTGAATGTGATATTATATTATATTTCTGAAATACGTATTTAAACAAACATTTGAAAAACAATGAAGACATGACAAACCTGATCACTCGCATCAGGACTGTTTCTTTCGGAGTCTAAAAAGAAGTAAAAGAGAATTTAGAAAAGAATCCTGGTATCATGTATGAGCGATGGTATGACCATAAAAGTATTTATAAACATAAATGGCAGAAAACCTAAACTTCAAGGGACCAAAGAAAAGATTGAGACACAGGGAGCTTATGCAATGACCTATAGAGAAGGTAAGCTGGCACATTTAGAAATGCAAATATGATGACTAAAAGATCTCATTGCAGGGAGTGGAAAATATGAAAAGTGAAGTGCACAGCCATGTCAAACTGACATGAATAATTCTAGAAGCTGCAAAAAAAATTGACAGACATTTCTCAGTCTGCTGAACACACAAATAATGTTTTAAGAACTGAGTCAAACACTTCAAACTTCATTTTATTTTTGTTTTGTTAGTGTGTGTGTGTGTGTGTGTGTATGTATCTCTGCATGTGTGTGTGTGTGTGTGTGTGTGTGTGTGTGTGTGTATGTGTGTGTTTGTGTGTGTGTGTGTGTGTGTGTGTGTGTGTGTGGGTGTGTGTGTGTGTGTGTGTGTGTGTGTGCGCGCGTGCACGTGTTCATGCCTCTACCTGTGCTCTCTCCAGGATAGTCTGCCCCAGGCATTTCATCATCTGCTGCTTTTGACATCCTAATATCTGCAGGAGGGGACACACACAAAAGAACAAGTTTAAAAAACAGCTTTCCCACAAGCGAACACAAACTATTGTTAGAAATTCACAGATTACAGTTTTCCTCAGCCCATTCTCCTTTGTTTCATTAACCGCTACAAAAAAAGGTGATATGTTCTTTTTTTTATCGTCTGTCTATTTCTCACCACCTCACTTGTTTTATTTCCTGGACTCATAAAATGAAGAAGCGTGTCGGCCACACACACACACACACACACACACACACACACACAATCATAAAAAGAAAAAATTATTACATGAGGAATTATGAAAGGGGCCTCAAAACGCTGCTTATTTAAACAGACTGAATTTCTTTTTACAAATTACTCCTAGTAAAATGGTTTAAATAATCACAAAAGAATACTGCTGGATAATAATTGAGTTTTTAAGATACATTTAAGGAGTTTAAAACATTTATGTCTGCAAGGTCATTATTAAAAGCTGGGATTTTTCTATTTCTTAGATAATGTTAGCTTACATTTTGCATCATCTAGTTTCACATTTTGTATGGAAGAATAAAACTTTGAATGAAATCTTTACTTAAACTGGTACCATGTGACAAAGGTTGGTTAACTGGGACATGCCTACCCACAGACTCGCAGAATATGTCACGGGCAAAGGAAAATACAGAGCTGAACTATGAGTTATTTTTTCTGGCCAACATTGTAAGCAGACTAATTCTCACCTTTCAGCCTATAAAAATAATCTTTATGCATTAACATTGCCAAAAAAATATATAAACTATACAACATATAACAAAAATATATTCATTAACACACACACTAACACATATTAACACTAACATTCAATCTTAACGTATAGTTGTGAGGTTTGAGAAAATGATTTACATTATTGAGCCGTGTGTTTACCATCTTAAGAAAGGAACCACTGCATGTGCGCAAACACTTTTAGACTGAATGTTGAATATTTGTCTATATTTGTCTCTCATATAAAAAAAGTGCTAGCGCAGTAGACCTTGGTCATTTTATGTATGAAGTAAACAAAGCAATTTCAACAGGGGTTTATACTCTAAAATTGTAGAGAATAATTGTAATATTGTAATTTTAGTCTGCCTTAGCGAGGTGGTGCAGACTTTATCCCCGCTATGCCTTCTCTGCCTTCTACTGCTTTCTTCCATGGTCACACCCCTGCCCGCTGCCACACACACTGCACCTTCATCCGTGTGTAAATGCACACGCACACGCACACACACACACACACACACACACACACACACACACACTTCCTGAGTTACGTAGAGTGAAGGAAACATCACAAGAAGGTGAGAGAAGGGGAAGTGGAAATCACAAGATGACACACACCAACATGCTAGAATTTGCAGTAAGCATTGTGTGTGTGTGTGTGTGTGTGTGTGTGTGTGTGTGTGTGTGAGAGAGAGAGAGAGAGAGAGAGAGTGATTAATAGAGGGCAAAGGTCTATGGAGGAAGGACAGGGGAAAAAGGAACAGAAATAGGTTTGAGACGAGAAGGGAGTCGGTGACTAATGACAGTAGACAAAAACAAACCTCAAAACGGAGAGGAAAGAACGAGAAAGTGAAAAGTGCCGGTTGGAAAGTGCCCGGGTGGCTGGAACAACATGGTTACTGGATCATAATGCGAGAAAAACACTCCCATTACCTGTGTTCTCTTGTCACGAGAGTTTAATGTCGATTTTGAGGTATTTTATTCTGATGTCCATCCATTTCAAACATGAATGTGTCTAGGTAAACACGTTTGTGTTTTTATTCATATACATTTAAGACTTAGTCAATTGTGGAAATTGCCTGAAAATATGTAGAAAATATTTGATGAAGGAACTCATATGATTTGGATTATACTGTCATAGCAAGCAAGTGAATGGGTGGAAGACAGTTCCCAGAAGCCACCACAGGGAGGCAGCACCAACATGCTCTGCTAGGCAAGCAGGTTTGACAACGGAGAGTTAAGGGTAACTCTACCATTTTGTACCATTCAAACTCAGGTTGTATTTCATTATAACTGCTGGTCCGACCACGGAGGTGTATATGGCCGAAAAGTCACATTTGAAAACGGTCAAATGTATGGATTTATTATCTTTTTATTTATATTTCAAATTGAGAGTGTGGCCTAAACGATAAGCTCAGTCAGCTTGGAATCCCAAAACTTCTCTTACGTAGCAGGACTTACGAAGCTTTTTAAACGGCATCGCATTGAGACATGTTGTGTTTGAGATAACAACTACTAACTATGTCATTCACTCTACTGTTCATAAATAATAAAAACCAATTACAAACCAATGTTGTGTCTCGGGCTTCTAACAAAACAATACAGAAGATTTTTTGAGAATAACTGATAATCTTCACTCGTTGTACATCGAGGAAAAATAGCCCAAATTTGGCCAGTTTGCTCTGTGCTCATCCTCTCATGCTGAGGACCAGTAAAAGTCACTCCAACCCCATTATCATGTTTATCTCCCTTCAGAGCTCCACCCCCCAGCCCTCTGGCCATGGAGCCTCTCCCTCTCCCTCCCCACTCCCCGACCACCAAAAAACAGCACCCAAAGATGTCCCCCCCCCCACCCACCCACCCACTGCCCCGACCACTCCCCGTCCCCGTCCCCTTCCCCCAGCCCCAGTCCAACCCGACCCCCAGGCCAACCCAGGCAGTCCAGCCGGCAGCGAGAGGCCCATCTTATCAGTGCTAATGGGGGCGAGGCCCCTGGGCAGATGATGTATCTGTCTTTAGGGTCGCCATGGCGGCCTGGGGGAGTGGTGACAGAGGGGTGGGGGTGGCGGGGGGCAGGGTGTGTGTGTGTGTGGGGGGGGGGGGTATGAGCAGCGGCCAGGGTCACTGTCAGGGAATTAGGAGAGAGGGAAGAGGAGGAGAGTGGGGGGTTGGGTGGCTGCAGGGGTCCTAACCCTCTCGTCTACCCCCCTCTCGGTCACGCCTGTCAGGGGCCAGTGACAGACGGCGCGTGGGTTCTATGTGTGTGTGTGTGTGTGTGTGTGTGTGTGTGTGTGTGTGTGTGTGTGTGTGTGTGATTTCTAAGGGGTCGCCAGGGCTGTTTGGCGTGTGGATGTCAAAGGTCAGACACATGGTCTCGGCCATCTCTCGCCTCACAATCGGCAACACACACAAACACACACACGTACACACGCACACAAACACACACACATACACACATACGCGATTGTGCGCAACACGCCTGCTGCTGCTTTTGCCGGCTACATCTGCACCTCCAACCCCCAACTAAACAAACACACACTGAATGTATGGATGCGGGCGCTAGACGTGTCCACGGTCTACCCCAACGCTGTCCCCACACTCTGGGCTGCCTGTCATTATCCCACCTGGTCCAGACACTTAACAACACTGGCGAATCCACTAATCAATACTTGGACAAACCAATTAAGCAGTAAATAATTTGACCAACCACACAGCCAAATCCTCCATGACAAAAAAAGAAATTGTATAAGACCCAAAAAAAATACTAGAAAGAAAAAGGAATCCATAAACACTGAAGCATCATCAAAATAGAGACAAAAGATCTAGATCCTAAACTATAATGAGCAACTGTAACAATAATTATAGAAAAATGAGGAAAGCATTGCTAACTTTTAAAAACAACCATCTTGTTGATGAATAAATTGAAATATTATGTGAATTATGTAAACATCAGTTAAATGTAAAATGTCCACTTCATGGAAGCGACAGTCATGTGGGCAAGCCACAATGATTCGAAAAGTATCTTTGGCTCCAGCTAATGGGTTCTACCTGGCTTACCCAGACTCATTTCAGACTCAATCACTATTCAGTTTTGCTGGATGAATTTACACAACAGGACCTTTTGCAAATACACATGCATATTTGAAAAGGACATTCAAGAGTGAAAAGAAATTTTGCAACAGTTGCTATATGGGTTGGGGTGTATATACATATACACCCCAACATTCAAACAAAAACAAAAAACAAAAGTAGTTTGTATAATGCATGCCTGTTTATTTTTAAAACAAATATATGAAACATACCATGGTATAATATATTGAGGGGAAACAACATAAGGTGAGAGTTAACATCGGGCTACTTTGCTACTTTATAGACTCAGCAAGGTTAATCCAATGAGCCTGGGTAGTAAAGTAACTATGACAGGCCCTCATCTATCACTCTCTCCATCTATCTAGACACCCCTCTTCTTCTTTACCACATTCCCTTTATCATTATCTCTCTGTTTCTCTCTTCTATCCATCCTCTGCCATATCTCTGACCTTCCACCTCCTTCTTCTTTTTCTGTCCATCCTCTAGGCTCTTTGCTCTCATTTCTCTTTCTTCATTGTATCTGTATATGTTTGTTCCTCCACATCATTTTCCAATACCACTTTTCAAAACTCCTACTTCTCCCTTTTTTTCCTTTCTTTCTTTCTTTCTTTCTTTCTTTCTTTCTTTCTTTCTTTCTTTTGTTTTTTCTTTCTTTCTTTCTTTCTTTCTTTTGTTGTTTCTTTCTTTCTTTCTTTATTTCTTTCTTTCTATCTTAATTTCTTTCATTCTTTATCTCATTCTCATCCTCAGTCTTTCTGTTTAACCCACTCGGTTCTCTTGCCCAGAAGCTCCAGGGTGCATCGCTGTTGGTCAGTGGTGGCGGTCATGACATCACCGGACAGCGCTGTACTCCGATAGGACACACAGACAGGTTGCCAGGCAACAGCACTGAAAGATCACTGTGTATGCGCCTGAGTGTGTGTGTGTTTGTGTGTGTGTGGTTGTGTGAGAGAGAGTGAGTGTTTGTATGTGTGTGTATTTCCATGAGCGTTAATCATTAAGTATAAATATGTTTTGCCACACTGTAGTTTTCCCCGCTCATAGTGAGGCTGAGGGGGAAGGAAAACATGTCGATGAATGCATATGTGTGGGCACGCAGGATGGTTTGGGGGGTCTTCACACCGAGAGAGATCAGCCGCGGTTAGTTCTTTCTTACAACAATCACACTGTGTTTGCATTTAGGCGTCTAAGTGGCTCTCAAGAGTGACTAGTGCGTTTGCAATTAGGTGCAGAAGTGTGTGTTTGTGTGGGGTTTGTGCGATTCCGAATGCGTCTCCAGAGTGTTTATTATATCCGATACAGTACCGCTTTCTCGCACCACATATTTCTGGGCCGATCGATTCCTCTGACTCCCGACAAGACAATAATCGCACCGCTCTCCCTCACTCCGTCGCCACCATTATTACTGGCCTCCCTCGAGACCCAGGATGGAGGGACGGAAGGATGAAGAGATGCCGAGACACGGAGCAAGAGGGGAACACAAGATGGGAAATGGCCACTGCACGATACTTTCCTTCCCCAAATCCCTCCGTGGGGTGCACCAACAAAGATGGAGGGATGGGGGGGGGGGGGGGAGGGCTGGACGGAGGTTGGGACGGTAGCAGGGGGCACACTTAAAAAAATCAAATGATAAAGGTCAGAAGGACATAAAGGAGAGGAAGTAGAGGAGAGGTAGGATTATGTGATGGAAGGCAAACAAAGAGAGAGCGAGAGAGAGAGAGAGAGAGAGAGAGAGAGAGAGAGAGAGAGAGAGAGAGAGAGAGAGAGAGAGAGAGAGAGAGAGAGAGAATGGACAGTAGTGACGGAGCACTGGGCCTTGTAGCCAATAATAAAAGGAGGAAAGGTGGAGAGAAGGAGTGACCAAGAAACTAACAAAGACACACGGCCTCTCCCTGTCTGGAAGGGCGGCAGGCAGACAGCCAGACAGACAGGTGGACAGACAGACAGACAGACAGACAGACAGACAGACAGACAGACAGACAGACAGACAGACAGACAGACAGACAGACAGACAGACAGACAGACAGACAGACAGACAGACAGACAGACAGACAGACAGACAGACAGACAGACAGACAGACAGAAGTAGCTCCTAAAACAGCGGTGAAAGGTAAAAATGTCACACACAAAAAAAAACACAAATGTATGCCGAACGAAAGCCCTCATGAGTTCCACGTCTTAGCTTGGGAAGACAAAAAAAACACGTCATTTGGGAGTAGGAAGCCATGGACAGCTAGCGTTGTCACTCTGCATGTTAGAGCTCTTTAGCGGATGTAGCGCTGTGAGCTATCTTCTGTGCTGCCGGCCGCTAAGATTGCTGGGTTTACAGGGCTATCGACCGGAGGAGACTTAAATTGGCTCTCAATTAAACAGAACGCTCATTTGACCTCCCTAGCCCTTCTGTCTGTCTCTTCCTGTCCAGTTAGATATCCCCCCGTTTCTAGCCTTCCGTCCCACCTCCCTCGCTACCTTTCCCCACATCCATCTCCCTTTCAATGTAATAACTCTTTTATTCCCTTCCCCCCTCTCCTAATGCCATCCCCCCCTCCCTTCCCCGCTCGTCCCTGATCATACCCCTCCATTTAAACGTCTCATCGCTCCTCACTGTCTTTCCCTCCCGTCCGTCCTCTGTGCCTCCTCTCCCTTCTTCCTCGTCCTCCGGTTCCCTGGAAACGTTGGCCGTAGCGTTTCCCTCTCGCGTTGTCCCACTATCAATCTCTTTAAATAACAATGATGAATAATTGAGTCTATGTATTTAAGCAGCATTCATTATATATATATATATATATATATATATATATATATATATATATATATATATATATATATATATATATATATATATATATATATATATATATAAACATGCTTTGTGTGCACACAGAGTGAGGGAGAGGGGAGAGAGAGATCAAGAAAGCAAAGGTTGTAGGAAAGAGAAAGAGGGAAGGTGGTAGTTTGTGGGGTTGGAGGGGAGAACAGAGAAAAGGAAGGGGGGGGGCGGGGGGGTTCGGAAATTGGTCTGGCTAGCGGAACAGCTTTTCACCCCACACCCCCCTTCCCTCTTCCCCCCCCTCTCCCTCCCTTCCCCATTCTGCTTTGTATTCTACAGAGATGACAGGGAGAAAGCTTTATTGCTCGGAGTTGGTATCGATCGGGGCCCCTCCAAGGGGGTACACAGACCAGCGCACACTGGAGGCCCTTTCTCAACAGCGGCTGCTGCCTCCACTCCACCACCCCCTTCCCTCAGCCCCTCCTTTCTTCCCCTCACTTTTCTCTCACTCTTCGGCTGGCTCACTAGCTCGCTTGGGGATTTAAATTGTGGGCTCCCTGTTTTGAGATGTTAAGAGGTAGCGGGCAGAGCTTTTTATTTGCCTAACCACGCTCCAAACTGCCACGCAGTGCACCACTCACACACATAAACCTTGCAGACCGGAATATAAATGGCAATGAATGAAAACATGAACACCAGCCTCTGCTTGCCCTCTCTCGCTCCCCCCTCTCTCTCTCTGCTCCTCTTTGTCAGCTCACTGTCCAGACTTAATTATTCTATCAGGTGTCGACATGTCATATTTCAGCCTGAGAAAATGATACTCAATATATTGCAAAGAAGAAATTACATTTATGTAATTTCATTTTTTTTGTCATGCCACGGAACATTTGTTACCCTGAAATTTTAAGATAAAAAACAGAGATTTATTTTTTACAGAAATCATTTCTGGATTAACAGCTTCTTATGTAAAGCGTTCTGGTCTTGATTCGAAAAAATACATTTAAAAAAAGAATCCGATATGAATGAATCACAATACTTACGATAATATACACATAAGAATATACACATTAAATCAACCCAGTCAAACCAATGAGATTACGATCAAACACGAGTTTCCATCAATAGACTTGTAAACTAGCAGAAGAGGATTTAACAGCGGTATAGTGTATTCACTGTCTGTACGGGATGGGTACTGTAAGCCAGTGAATAAGTGTCTAGACAACACAAAGCTGAAACGGCCAAGGGTATTCTGACTAGATGCACTACAGAAATCCTCCATCTGGGAGCGAGAACACTTTCAGATCAACCGGAGGGCTGGGGTGGGGGGGGGTGAAAGGGCCGAGGGCAGATTCAGAATTTGGGGATAAGTGCGGATAGGCGGCAGGTTTGCGAAAATTGCCCTAGGCATGTAGGGCGAGAGGGAAAGAAGGATAGAAGTATTGGAAGAAAAGAACAGGCCGAGGAGGGGGAGGGCGGGGGAGGCATTTCGTTCTGATGGCGGCCCCCTTGCCGCGCGCCCTTCAGCCGGGTCGCTTCGCCTCCCAGAATTCCTTGCAGCAGGCTCAGGTCCGCGCAGACCAGCTGGTCACCGCCACCACCGTCTCCTCCACTTAACAAACTCCATTTTGTCGAGGCGAGCTGAACCAAAGCGCCGGACAAGCTCTGACACTGTGTAGGCAGCGATGGAGGGAGTGAGGGAGGGAGGGAGGGAGGGATGGATGGAGGGATGGAGGGATGGAGGGGGCGGGCAAGAGGCTCAGGGTCATACTTTCTCTGACCGGCCACGGACCACAGACCCCACAGCGCCCCCACCCCCACCCCCCCCACCCACCTCTCCCCTCTTTTACTTTCCGTCTCTCTCTCTCTTTCTCTGTCCTCTTTGGATCCAGAGTGGCTCTTACCTCTCTATTTTTACACTCCCTCCATCAGCGAGCCCCAATGACCGCCTCGAAGCCACTTATGTTCACTCACCAAATGACACACACACACACACACACACACACACACACACACACACACACACACACACACAGCAGCCCCCCACCTCTCACCAATCACTTACACACACACACAGACGTAGATGCATGCACACGCACATAGGTAAGCGCTGGCTGCACTTGGAAACGCAGACGCGCCACGGCCAACATGGACAAACAGGGAAGGTGAGCGTGGCGTTGCTAAGCCTCCGTCTGCGCTTATCAAGCACAGAGATTCAATCATGTGGGCCTTGGTGGACGGCTCTACTGTGTGTGTGTGTGTGTGTGTGTGTGTGTGTGTGTGTGCGTGCGTGTGTGTCTGTGTGTGTGTGTGTGTGTGTGTGTGTGTGGGGGGGGGGGGGGGGTTTGTGTGTCTTGTGCGAATGTTTCTGTATTTCTTCATGAGTGTCTGTGGCCCTATGTGTGTGTGCACTTCGACATGTGGTTTGTTAAAATGACCCCACACACATGTTCATCCAGTGACACTAATGATTAAAGACACAAAAAAGCTGCTCTGATAGCAGATCTATGTGTGTGTGTGTGTGTGTGTGTGTGTGTGTGTGTGTGTGTGTGTGTGTGTGTGTGTGTGTGTGTGTGTGTTCTAACCCTTAGGAAAGGGAAGAATACAACAGCAGCAGGGTAGGTGGGAACAGGTTTACATTAGGAGGTGTACGTGTGTTGTGATGAAACACGGCAGGCTAGATGTGATGTTGGCACAAAAATCTGCATGAAATCCCCTTTAAAAAAGGACAGGCATTGGAGTGGGCTATCACACTCTGAGCAGCAAGAGAGGGAGACTGAATGCGTGAGGACGGCTGTGTTGATGTGTGTGCACAGATGTGTGAGAGTGTGTCTCTGTGTTTTAACTGTCTGGGTGTCTGTCGGGCACAGGGCATGCAGGTACATGCTGGATTAGCCCAGTTATGTACATCTGAGGTCAGTAAAACAGCATGGTAAAATGAGAGCTCAGTGGGCGCTATAGAGAATCTCACACCCTCCAATACACACAAGCGCACACACGCACACCCGCACGCTAACGGCTGGCTGACCGACCCAGCGCCATTTCACACCACTGACCAGTACAAATTGGATCAGGGTTCGTTCACACTGCGCCAACGGAGAAACAGACCCACACACATACAAAATGGCCGATCTATTGCAACACTGGCTGAGAGCGTTTCGATCGCTTTTAAGTTGTAGTGCTTAGAGGGAAGACCTCACGTAACGAACCAGATTATTTCTAAATACTCAAGCACAAGCTGCCTTTTTGAAATTGTCCAAAGAAATGTGGTTGGTGAAAATAGACAATTAAAAAACATTGTCACGATAAAGAACTTAGAAAAATTACAAAGCAAAGGGATCTCAGTATTACAAATGTACATATACCGTTTTGTGTAGGGATATGTTTATGTTACTGTACACCTGTGCACTTTATAACCAATAAAAATGGCTCACTCTAAAGGTTGTGTTTGTGCTTTGTGTTTGGTATGTATTGAATATGTTGTCCATGTTGCTTTTCAGCACAACTTTTCCTTTGTGTCCTTTAGGTATGTGCTGTGTGTTCTGTGTTTGTGTGTTTTATACTGCATACAGTAAGTCCTCCTTTGCGTGTGCACTCCGCAATATATTTTTCTGTATTATTTCTCATACAGTCTGTTGTAACATCCCTTTTGTGCCTCCATGTTGTGTGGTTTCGCCCCCCCCCCCCCCCCCCCCCCCCCCATATCCTTCCTTCTGTAACTATTGACGGTTGCAAATGTAGTTGTATAGAGGCTTGCCTTGGGCCCATAGTGGGAATCTGTGTGGCCTTATCAACCCTTATTCCGACTGCTACTTATTACCTGTGTGGGAGGGCCCTCACCTCTCAGCCATGAGAATGGCGCCTTTGTGCGTGCTTTCATATCCGCAAAGGTTACGGAAAAAAATCCTGAACTGATTTCACGGGATCTGTTGTTGTGAAAATACCATAACACAATATATATTTCTCTTTCCTGGTGAAGATAAAAGCCAGTCCGTTGCCAAGAGCTCTGCGTGTATTTGAATCGCACCATAATGGTGCAAATGTGCACTTTGAAGACACGTCGCCACTCACATGTGGGTGACGGGGATGCAGAGAAACATCCCTTTGAAATTGGAATCAGCTTGGGCAATGTGGAAGAGGGAAAATGGACGCTGCGTGGCAGGTCACAGTCACTGACACGTCACCTCTCAAAACACAGACTTGTGTTCGGTCAACTCCAGTTCAAGCACAGGACGCCCCTGTGTGCCTGGAATGAAATCATTATTCCCAAAATGCAGGCCCCATACGGGGCTAGAGCGAATAAAACAATTAGTCCCTCGTTAAAAGTTGATAATTTTCCCCAAAACTTTGTATCAAACCAGAATTGAAAGAATATTGAAGTTTCAAAAGCTAGACACATGTACTACACTCGCTGGAAATGATGTGTAGCCACAGTAGAATGCTGTGAGATAGATATCTTCCCCCAAAATCACCTGCGTCACTTTCACGTCCTTCTTGCCGGACAAGGTCGTGTGCGCGTGTGTGGGTGGGTGTTTGTGTGTGTGTCTTACAGGGGGAAAACAGGCAACATGCCCCCCCCCCCCCCCCCACACACACACACACAGTTTTCAGAAGAAGGCAGTATCGGACACCCCACCCCACCCACTTTTTGTGTTTTCCCTTTGAGGATTAGTGCCTGCACTAACTGTGAGATGACGCCATGGTGGTGCCGGTGGGTTCTCTCGTCCTGACACCGCGCCACGTGCTCACTGTGTTTACATTCGTAGAGGAGCACACGGGGCGATATCTCACGGCGATCGATGAACGAGGGAACGAGGTGGGGTGGGGTTGTGAGGGAGGGGGGGGGGGGGGGGGGGGGGGGGGGGGGGGGGGGGAGAGAAAAATCGGTAAGGAAAGCAGGTTATCTCCTGTCATTAATGGAGGGATTCCCGTGCGGGATGGCGGCGGGCGGGGAGGGAGGGAGGGGAAAGACCTGGATTCATTGAGAACAAACACAGAGTGTTTGGCATCGGGAGAAAGCAGACAATTATCTGTATTGATTAAAGCCAGCCAGCCAGCACAGTGAAGACAGAAAACTATGACCGGATCAATAGAGGGAGGGAGGGAGGGAGGGAGGGAGGGAGGGAGGGAGGGAGGGGTGAGGGGAGGGAAAGAGAGGGGAAGAGAGAGGGAGGCAAATAGGGAGCCGAAGTGAGGGAGTTGAAAATAGTAGGACGTTGACGGTGATGCAGTTTAGGTGACTTTTAAAAGCGTGAGGTGTGGCATTACGGCTGTTAAACGATGGGGGGAAGGAGGGTCGGAGTTTGGTTGGGAGCTGGGGGGAACATTCAGACGATTCAAATGAGCTCCATGGTTGTTATGGCACCCTTGCAGGCAGACTGAGCACTCATGTTATTTTAGTTTTTCTTGGAATCAAGATGTTTATTAGCACGTTTTATTCTTCAAGTATTTGCTTTTCAAATTTTTTTCAAATAGTTTTGAATGACGCTACAGTCTAGTTGTTTGAATGAACGTTCTCTGGCTATGTAGCTGCCGATAGCAACATTCCTTTCTACTGGACTCCGGCATGGCCTCGTTAAATGCAGAACGTTTGGAGTGCGCTGCTGGTGAGGGACACTCTTCCGGTAGAAGACTGGCACCTGCCCAGGGTCTCGCCGCCCAACCGCTGGCATGGCCTCCACCGAGGCTGGGATGGGTGGCCCGAGGTGACGCCCTCCCCTGCTCCTTGGAGGCCCTCGCCTGCCACCTCTACTCTGGGCCGGCCCAGAATCCCAAGGGGAACCACCTGACGTTGCAATAACAGCGTTGATA
>CM030182.1:12206113-12213613 GCA_017639675.1 Aplochiton taeniatus
GGAGGGATGAATGGAGCAATGAGAGCGGTAGGTATGGAAGGAGGGAGGCAGAGATGGACGGACTGGACTGAGGCAAGGAGGGAGGGAGGGAGGGAGGGAGGGAGGGAGGGAGGGAGGGAGGGAGGGAGGGAGGGAGGGAGGGAGGGAGGGAGGGATAAATGGAGAAGGAATGTAATGCCATGAATAGGCATCAGTCCTTTACACATGCCTGGGCTATTTGCTGTTTGTTGGCTGGGGGCCTGTGGCGGGAGGCTTTCGATTAGCCTGGGTGTGTTCCTCATGGCCAGGGCCATTTCCAAGGCGGCGTGCTGCAGACACTGACCATTGAGCACTGAGTGGGTTGTGCACCCGAGTTAAAACACAAATGGAGGCCTGCTGTGACTGGGAGTCGTCGTTTGGGTCGCGAACGCTCACACAGAGTCAGACACACACACACACACACACGCACACACACACACACATGCACGCACAGGCATGGACATAAACACACACTGTGTCGGCGCGCACACAAACACCCCGAGATGGTAACATACCTAATCGCGCAAGGCGATACACAAAGTCACTCAGGCCAGTCAAATATGACATTGTGCTCTTGAATAAGACCAATTTACCCACTAATGGCTTTTTTTGTGGCCATCAAGGCTGCAAAGGTAAAATGGTTGTCGGAGAGACAATGGACAAGAGAGAAAGACAGGGAGAAAGAATAAAAGGAGAGACAGAAGAATGTGTTTACCTAGAGGCTTTTTTACGATATGTGTTAAATGACCTGTAAATGTTTCCATGGTAACAAAGATAGCACGCATGATCAAACGACCATGTTGGGCCCCTTAACATGTTCTCCTTAATTGGTGCTTTTCATCGCAGCAGGTGGCATCAATGGCTAGGAAAATGCTGATAATCATGACAATAGTGTGTGTGTGTGTGTGTGTGTGTGTGTGTGTGTGTGTGTGTGTGTGTGTGTGTGTGTGTGTGCGCGTGTGTGTGCGTGTGTGCGCGCATGTGGTGGCCCCCGTGTGTGTGTGTGTGTGAAACAGAGAGGGAGAGATACAGAGACTGACAGAGTGGGTTGGTGTTAGGCCTGGGACGGGGAGAGCTAGCTTAATGCAATAAAGCATGTTGTATTGACATCTCTGTTGTGTCTATCGATTCCCCATTATGTCCCTAACAAACCCTGCTGGACATTTTGTCATTCGCAATCACGTTAGCACTGGGACTTGCCGACGCTCCCCCTTAAATCCGATCCATACACACACTGTCCCGCATTCCCCCGCACACACTCGGCACCCGCCCACCCACACACGCATACACGCACACAGACACACACACACCGGCGGAGAGTAGTCAATGCTGGCTAATCAATAACAGCGCAAGGTTAAAACCACTCACAATACGTACCTGTGAATTCATGGCGGTGCAGATAAAACACACGCACCGATCTATAATTGACCTCAATGTGCAATCATCGAGTCGACCACCCGCCCGCCCGACACACATACTCACGCGCACAAACAGACACACATACACATACACAAACACACACACACACACACACACACACCCAAACACACACTCATACACACAAATACACCGACACACACAAATGTGGTCCAATTAATCCCAGCCTTGGAGCCTTTCCCTAGCTCCGGTCACCTGGTCTTAGCAGGAGAACGCAACCTCCTCCTGGGCAGGGAGAGGTGAGCAGTGAGGGCGTAAGCTTGAGGTAGTTATCTAACAGCACGGAGGCCGACGGGTTGCAGTATTTGGGCTTATGTGTGTTTGAGTGTGTGGTGTGTGTGTGTGTGTGTGTGTGTGTGTGTGTGTGTTTGGTTCGGTAGACAGATCTTCTCCAAGAACCTCTCCTCTGTGTCGTTGCCTTGAGCTTGTCTAACAGCGCAAGAGCACCATAAAAGAACCAGAACACAAGCAAAAAGGGCAATCCAGAAAGAATGTGGAAAAAAGGGGACCCCCCCCCCCACCACACACACACACACACACACACACACACTACAAAGAGCAGGATAACAAGACTCAACCCAACTTAACAAAGTAAATCATTAAGGGGGCGGGGGGGTTGGGGCTGGGGGGGTGAAATGACTTGGATCCGCTAAGTCTCATCGCGGCCAAGAGCCTTTCTGCGCCATGTATTCAGAGATGTACTCGAGGCTTATGTTCTCCTGCTCTCTGTGAATGTGACGGCTTTGGCTGTTATAGGGGTCAAAACAACTCCGGAGAATTGGCAGTGGCACAGATGAAACGTCTTTGTTCTGAGGTAGGAGAGCTTGCGCCACTGTAGTCAGAGAGGCTAACTGTAGTCAGAGAGGCTAGCTGTAGTCAGAGAGGCTAACTGTAGTCAGAGAGGCTGACCGTAGTCAGAGAGGCTGATCGTAGTCAGAGAGGCTAACCGTAGTCAGAGAGGCTGACTGTAGTCAGAGAGGCTAACTGTAGCCAGAGAGGCTAACTGTAGTCAGAGAGGCTAGCTGTAGTCAGAGAGGCTAGCTGTAGTCAGAGAGGCTGACTGTAGTCAGAGAGGCTAGCTCTAGTCAGAGAGGCTGACTGTAGTCAGAGAGGCTAGCTGTAGTCAGAGAGGCTAGCTGTAGTCAGAGAGGCTGACTGTAGTAAGAGAGGCTAGCTGTAGTCAGAGAGGCTAGCTGTAATCAGAGAGGCTAACCGTAGTCAGAGAGGCTAGCTGTAGTCAGAGAGGCTAGCTGTAGTCAGAGAGGCTAGCTGTAATCAGAGAGGCTAACCGTAGTCAGAGAGGCTAGCTGTAGTCAGAGAGGCTAGCTGTAATCAGAGAGGCTAACCGTAGTCAGAGAGGCTGACCGTAGTCAGAGAGGCTGATCGTAGTCAGAGAGGCTAACCGTAGTCAGAGAGGCTGACTGTAGTCATAGAGGCTAACTGTAGCCAGAGAGGCTAACTGTAGTCAGAGAGGCTAGCTGTAGTCAGAGAGGCTAGCTGTAGTCAGAGAGGCTGACTGTAGTCAGAGAGGCTAGCTCTAGTCAGAGAGGCTGACTGTAGTCAGAGAGGCTAGCTGTAGTCAGAGAGGCTAGCTGTAGTCAGAGAGGCTGACTGTAGTAAGAGAGGCTAGCTGTAGTCAGAGAGGCTAGCTGTAATCAGAGAGGCTAACCGTAGTCAGAGAGGCTAGCTGTAGTCAGAGAGGCTAGCTGTAGTCAGAGAGGCTAGCTGTAATCAGAGAGGCTAACCGTAGTCAGAGAGGCTAGCTGTAGTCAGAGAGGCTAGCTGTAATCAGAGAGGCTAACCGTAGTCAGAGAGGCTAGCTGTAGTCAGAGAGGCTAACCGTAGTCAGAGAGGCTAACTGTAGTCAGAGAGGCTAGCTGTAGTCAGAGAGGCTAGCTGTAGTCAGAGAGGCTAACTGTAGTCAGAGAGGCTAGCTGTAGTCAGAGAGGCTAACCGTAGTCAGAGAGGCTAGCTGTAGTCAGAGAGGCTAACCGTAGTCAGAGAGGCTAACCGTAGTCAGAGAGGCTAGCTGTAGTCAGAGAGGCTAACCGTAGTCAGAGAGGCTAGCTGTAGTCAGAGAGGCTAACTGTAGTCAGAGAGGCTAACCATAGTCAGAGAGGCTAGCTGTAGTCAGAGAGGCTAGCTGTAGTCAGAGAGGCTAGCTGTAGTCAGAGAGGCTAACTGTAGTCAGAGAGGCTAACTGTAGTCAGAGAGGCTAGCTGTAGTCAGAGAGGCTAACTGTTTGGTCCCTGTAGACAGGCAGCAACCAAACCGACAAGACACTTCCTCCCGTCACGGCGCTGGAATAATGCTGTTTGGTAAACAATGCATGAACAGTGAAAAGAAGCATGTCAGCTATGGCAGGCATCAACAGTTAGGGGAGAGAAAGCTTGTGATTGTCTGGCCTGTATCTTCTACATTCTAGAAGATAGGTCCTCAGTGTCTAACACTGAAGCCGACAAAACCCCTAAGCCGTCCGCACAGATCCACTGGCTAGCCTCTGCCTGCTAACGCATGCTGTTTGTACCTCTCTTTCTCTCTCTCTCTCTTTTTCTCTCTCTCTCTACACACACACATGCGAGCACACTCAATCCTAGGCCTCAGATCAGAGGGAGGAATAGTGGGTAACAGACTTAGCTAAACTGGCTTATGGGCCTGACCAAACCACACCAGGGAAATCCAATTGAAGAACCACCCTATCCAGAGAATGTATGAAGTATGCGTGTTAGTCTGGGTTTGCGTGTGTTCGTTTGGGTTTCTGTGTGTGTGTGTGTGTGTGTGTGTGTGTGTGTGTGTGTGTGTGTGTGTGTGTGTGTGTGTGTGTGTGTGTGTGTGAGAGAGAGAGAATGAGTGAGAGAGAGAAAGAGAGAGTGGAGATACAGACAGACACAGGGCATGCTTACAGTTAAACTATGGTGTTTACTGTCGGTGCTATGTTTGACCTGTTTCTCAGAAGCCTACATACAGTCACATGAAACGGGCAAAGCAAGGATCAAAGAATGATCATGGTACTTTGAGTACTTCTCTTTCTCAGTAGACATATGTGAAGTCAGACACTTTAACGATACATCTCCTGAAAAATAGCCTCAGATGTTTCACTTAATTCCTAATACAAACAAGTATAAACAGGACCTATTACAACTGGATAGCAACTTGTGCATTCATCTGTGTATTGTCTTTCAATAAGTCCTTCTATTAGACTTTGTATCCACTTTTCTTCTATTATTTCTTAATTTATATGGCATGCAATGGTTGAGCATCCCTCCAGCTGCCATAGCCCCACCCCCCAACCCCATTCACACGTATCAGTCTTTCTCTCGCTGTATGTCAAAGCAAAAGCAATGGCCACCCGTGCCCTGTCAAACCACCAGCTCTCATTAAAATGTTCAACCGTTTTTCTCCTGGTGACATGTAGTTAAGGAGATAGCCTGCATTACCAAAGCAGCCGGGCACGGAGCAGCCCAGGAGAGGTGCAACCACAGTCAGCCCATCTGTCATTTGAAATTTCCGCTTGAATAGAGGCGCATGAGGGCGATATCACCTTCCCGCCCCTTCCTAGCCGTTAGTTTGTTCGCTTTTCTGAAAAGGAACTGACTTGCCTAATATACGTTTTTATATTATAACTTTAACAACTGCCACAACTTAGTCACAACTAGAAATAAAGTATGTCCCTTCTGTGAAATGTGAACAACTGGTAAAGTAGCTAAATGCCTGTGTCTTTTCAGAATTACTATGAATAGATTTCAATAAAGACATGATGACTTATTTTCTTAATTCTTTTTTCTCTCTTCCTACCCCTTCCCACCTGCAGCTCTGCTGCAAAGCTGATCATTTTCTCTCTACCCCTCTTTTCCCCGTGGCCAGGGGATCGATCTCCAAGATCGATAAATGACCATGAATATTCCCCCAACCGGCCGCGAGACGAGAGCGGGAGAGACGGTGCATAGACCAGGCAGACGGAGCAGAGGAGAGGAGACAGATGGGCTTGGTGGGGACGGATGGAAATGAAAGGAAGGAGGAATAACAAGGGGCGATTCGAGATTTCTGTTCATAGGCTACATTTTCCATACAAACGTTTTAGTGCTTTGATATTTTCCGGATAACCTTCTAATGGATTTGTATTTAATTTTTTTTACAATATGAAGGAATCAAATAGAATTTTTTTGAATGCATTATTGTTTCAATGGATAATACAAGCTATTTTTTACTCAAGAGAGGGGCAGGTGCAACCAGTGACCATGCAGGCAGATGACTGTGTAGATGGGCTTCATCATCCAGTCATGTGTAATAATGAGTGGGGGATTGAGTAACTACTGTATAAACACAACCCAGTAGGAACCTACAGCGGGGAAAGCCAAGGGAGGAACACCTTACCTGTGCTGGAGCGTAGAGCCAGCGGGGACTTGAGACGCCAGGCGCTGAAGTCGGAAGCGTTTCTCTGAAAGACGAACGGCACCGGCAAGGGAACAAACATGATCCGCTGTCGTCCGGGGTGGTTTATTCGCACTTTTCTTCTGTTTTTGTGCTTTGAACTCTCTTCTGTTTGTTGTTGCGTTTCTTTGTTTCCCAGGTTGTACACACAACGTTTCGGATATGGTTTAGAATAGAGCTATTTGGTTTTGTGTAAATGTTGGATCAACAATAGCTATATTCACATTTTTGGTTTTGTGCCTCTTTGTTGTGACGATATTAGCAGTATGTTTCCAATGGTTGTGTCAAGACAGACAACAGTCCACAATACAGACCAACACACAGACGGATAGACTGGGAGGGCAAGACAACTTCCACAAGCTTATTGAATATAATAAGTTGAGGCTACTAATATAGGCTTAAGTTGTGCCTTGGCCAGAGTAACAGCAGACAAGGTCTAATATATTATATTTTTCAGACCGTCTTCCAACCGGCTTTCTAAATGTTGTTGGATATGGAGACAGGTGCGTAATGCATGCACGGGCCTCCTGGCATTAACCGGCTTTGCTTTGGTTTATGCTTGAAACATAAATATCTCTCTAGCTTTATTGTCATGAAAAAGTATTTTGCTAAACTGTTCTTTTAGTAATAGCCTAAGCAACGGAATATATTAGGAAAAGGTAACAACTGGCTTTATTACTGAAGTTGTCTTTTTGGTTTCCTCATTTGGTTATTAGCTGTTCTGGCTATCGGTCAGCTCAAGAATGCATGCATACAAAACAGCATACATATTCAAAAACATTCGATTAAATAATCTGATGAATTTTAAATAATCAAATAATAATATAAGGCTACTCAGGGACCCGGTCTGAGTCTCGCTCCTCCCCTACTCTCCCTCTTTCTCTGCCACGGGTCCGTAATTAAAACGCAATCAATCGATAAGGTAAATAAATAAATCTACCGCCACTTGTTTTCCTAACAAAACTAAAGCTAAACGAAAAGAATAATAAACACGATACCCGTTATGTGGAAGTATCTATTATTTGGCTCTGTCCCGCCATCCGTCTGTGTGTATGTCTCTACGTTCCCCGTTCTTTGGGAACCCCGGTAGCTCGTACGGTCCGACTTCCTCCAGTCTGAAAGCGCTCTGACACCGCTAGCCGCAACAGCAAGGCGAGAGACACCCGCCGCTACACACTCCCCCACCCCTTTCCCTCTCCCTCTCCCTCTACCCTCCTCTCCTCTCCCCCCCCCCCCCCCCCTCTTCCTTCTTTCCTGACCGCTCTCATCTTTTTTATAATCCTAAATAAGGCAAGCTATCCTTGTATCGATCTCTTGATTAGTTCATTATAATGAACCCAATAATCACGCTTCTGGCCCAAATCGATTGGTTTTCACAATGAACTGGCACGTATTCAGAAGCGCATTTGATCTATATTTCAGCAGGTGTGTTTTTTTTATTCAGATGTGTCTCATACTTATAGCCCAACATATAACCTTGTCAAATATCCAATATAAGGGGCCAGACAAATAAAATCTACTTAATAAATAATAAATAAGGACTTAGCTGTAATAAGTGTAAATATTTGAGCAGTGCAAAGTCTGGCTTGTGTGCGTAAAAGGCAATTAGTGTTC
>CM030182.1:12221113-12236113 GCA_017639675.1 Aplochiton taeniatus
AGAGATATGCAGGTTGAACACAATCAGTCCACCCCGAGGTAAATACAGTCAATTTCACAGCCTCCAGCATGTTTTACCTACGAGCAAAATACCTGACAGCAACAAGCAACTCACCGTGTCTCTCTGCTTCTCATGACTCAGCTACAGTATTCCTTTATTTAGCTTTGGGTACCTATTTTCCAATCACATAGTCTTTTCTTTAAGGGTTTGCTCATGTTAAATACAGGTTTTCAACTTAGATATTTATGTTGTAGTTAAATTATGTTTTACAAGGAGGTTGAACTTGAGCCTTGTATTAATGTTTCTATTATTTTAAGTAAATAAATATACTTTGATGAAGGGGCATGACTTGTCGCCAATAATAAAGTATTTTATTTTGTGATTCAAATTCAAATATGTTTTGTGTTCTGCGTTCACGTGGACTAAAATGTGTTTGTGTGTATGTGTGTTTTTGTGTTTGTGTGTGTGTCTGTGTGTGTGTGTGTGTGTGTGTGTGTGTGTGTGTGTGTGTGTGTGTGTGTGTGTGTGTGTGTGTGTGTGTGTGCATGTGTATGTATTAGTTTTAGAGGGTCAGGGGGTTTAGGGGTGGGGGGGTCACCAGTCAAGGTCAAGTGTTAATATGCCACAGAGCGAGATGGAGGGATTTTAAGAAAAGGATAAATGGAGAGATATAGACGAGAAAGGCTTGGACCAAGGGAACACCACAACAAGAGAAGCCCTAACGAAATAGATCTTACCCCATCCATCTTCCCTCTTTCTCCTTCTCGTTTTTGTATTCATTACAGGCTTTCCTTTATATATACTGTATATATACTGTATGTATACATTTATGCTCTGAGCGTCCATGTCCATCCTCTTTGATTTGGCCTAAATGCTCAACTAGTCTTTAGTTTTTTTGAGAATTTGGCAGTTACTTTATACCTGGGTTTTCCCCTTACCCCCTATAGTTTTCTCCTTGGTCCCTAATCATCGATCCACCCCCTGCACGTCCCCTGTTCTGCCCCCTGACCCTCCCTCCCCAGTCCACATCCCCCAACGCCACCAGCCGCTTGACCACAGGGGTCAGCCGTCCTTCGGATGAGGTCAACCGTCTGGGATAAAATTGACCCTTAACCCTTGGCTTGATGGCCTTCCTCGCATCCTAACCACCTGGACAATGAACCCTGCAGACAGTCTCAGACAGTTTGTGTGTCTGTGTACGTGTGCATGTTAAGACCACATAATTAGATTTATGCAGTTGGAATAGGAACATAGTCATTGAATAAGAAATTATTGATTGAGGGTCTTGAATTGATGTTTCCGTTAGTAATTCTTTCCTGACAACAGATTATTGCTTATTACCTTATATAGAAGGATGGATATTGAATTGTTCAATGTTATCTCCTAGGGGTTAATTGACAAAAAATCAGTACATGCCACCAAGATGGAAAACTACCTTTAGGGCTCACTCGATCATCTCTGCTTTTTTATTTAACCAATAATGCAATACAATGTAATTAATAGCATTAATTTCACTATTATTGAGACTATTCAATATTTCATTATACTCTATATTTTCAATCAGTTAAATTAGTAAATAAGATTTACATGAAGAAACAACTTGCAACGTTTCAGGTGAATTGTCTACCAGCTCTGATTGCAGCTTCAAAAGTATCTTACCATTTAAATGGAAAGCATTTCGTATTTTTAAATAAATGTAGTATAGGCCT
The DNA here is from genome assembly GCA_017639675.1 of Aplochiton taeniatus. Classification (NCBI taxonomy): domain Eukaryota; kingdom Metazoa; phylum Chordata; class Actinopteri; order Galaxiiformes; family Galaxiidae; genus Aplochiton; species Aplochiton taeniatus. The sequence goes on from CM030182.1 coordinate 12,222,823, forward strand.
ACAATAGCTTACATTACAGACACATATCTAGAAACGTCTGCAGCAGTTCAAGGTGTAACGCCGTCGATGCAATTATATTTCAGGTTTTTTTTTATGGTTATAAGTAGCTATAGAAAAAAGTGCCGTATTGATAAATAACAGACGTATTGAAATGTAGGGTAAGCAATACGTTTTCAATCAGTTTTATCGGTTCCAATTTATCGTGCAAGCCTAACTCCAGGAAAGCCTATTAGTTATGCTGTTGATGATTCAAAGAAAGGAGAATGGACAGCGTCTACATTTTACAATGAGGAGTGGACAGGGTTTATGAGCGCTTGCGGTCTGTTAGTCCGGCTGCGGCTGACCACCTGCCCTTTGACATAGGGTTGCCCTAATGGGCTTTGGCTTGGGGGCGATACGTTTCAGATGCTCTCCTGAAATGTATGAAAAAGGCTGGTCATAAAATCAGTGTCCTAATAAATACAAGTCTGGTGTTTGGTGAATCTGGTGCTCACAATATTTCTCGACAGTACATAATTGAGAATTGGGCCACAATGGGCAAGACAAATGATAACACGTTGAGATGGTTAAAAAAATTACCAATTTCTTAATCCGATCACCTGCTCAGAGTAAGGTTCTTTATTTCATTTGAACAAAATCTGTTTGGGTTTAGAGAAGCAGATGCCAGAAATGATGCCTGCAAAATACATATTTTGGAATAGCTGTAACGCGAATGTAACATTAAAATGTAATGTTAAAGAGCTAATTCAAATACGAACAACATTAGAACATTGTAAAACAGTTAATTCTTTATTATTATAATGACTTTAGTATTTTTTTATGAATCAGTTGAGGACAAATATGCAATTGGCAATTATTGTCAAAATTGGAACATGCAAAAATGTAGAACAAATCTATGTAGGCTTTTTGTAAAGCCAAAGCCAAAAAGAGTGATCGACATTACAAGCGGGGGGGAATTCATTGTATTCTAAAGATTTTTTTTTTCTTTCTATCTTTATAGTAAAAATGTGTACTTTGTGAATTTTGCACTTCCTTCTTAAATTATATTACAGTGGTTATTCGATCAAATTAACATGGGATCCAATCACTGATCAAAATAATCAATGTCAATGACAAATTACTTCATAGATTTGGGGGGAAAAGTACTTAATAAAATTATATAAATGCCCAAGAACATTCCTTAAAATTATTATTATAATCCACTGAGGATGAGTATATGATCCAGTGATACCTTACCTTCGTAACTTATTTAAATATGGTCACAAAATTTGCATAGCTTCTTACATTATAAACATCATATTTAAATCGCACTGATTTGTAGAAATGTTTTGTATTTTAATATTAATATTATTGTCTGTTGTAAACATATATCATTTAAATAATCTGCATAATTCTGCATGAGTAATGCCAATATTAATAGCAAAATCCGCCATCCTTATTTGAACTAATTTGCTATTGTCATGTTGTTCCTATTTACAAGCTTCCAACAAATACGTTTTGCAATATTAAAAAAATGGGCTAATTCATTAAAGTTAATACCAACTTTTTGGCTTGCTATTAATATTTAATGCATGCTCAATCCACAGGATTGCGCGACATTTTATTTAAAATAAGAGAAACTGTCCATATAAGCAAAGGGCAAACCTCTGACTCGACTTAACGATTTGATAACTTACATGTAGGCCTATGCTACTGCAAAGATCTCACATTAACTATCTAAAGAAAATCATACTGCAAATAATGTGTGTGTTCTGTCGTCCACGTTGTACATGTTTACCTTCCTCCTTAGGTGCTAATCACATTGACCCCGTGGGGTATTGCCTTGGCCAGGATTTCTATCTGGTTATTTATTTTGCGTGCAAATTGAGCCTGCAGATGGGTAATAATAAAGATTACCCATTGAGGAGTTGTCCTTCAATTTCCAGTCTCATGTCCTTACCGTGATAATTATCAAGCTTGTTGTGGTTTGTGAATGTCCGTGTGTGTTTAAGGGAGAAACATAAAGGGAGGGGGTTTGCGGAGGGGGTGGTATCATGGATAGAAAATGCTTTTATTGGTTGAAGATACATTAGCAGAACAGCAACCCCGCCTGCTTTACTGTTTTCTTCTGAAGTACAATGTGAGCAGTCGAAAAGTTGAGTGGCCTTGGCGCCCTACTTTGGTCTGTCAATTTCTAAATGGCATCATGGTCTTTTAAAGGAGACCCTTCCTAATTGATTTCTCATAATTAATCCAGTGTGTTAATCGATTTTCCCACGACAGCGTGTAGATCTTATTATTGGCAAACACACCGGCAGTCTCGTGCTGCCATATTATTTTCACGTTAGCGGTTAACCTCAGTCATCCGGGCCACTGCTGGCTGAATAAATATTGACCGCATTTAATAACAATAGGCTAAGTCTTAACGGCACTAACTTGAACAAAAGAGACAAGGGATAGGACAATACAGAATTCAAAAGTCCAACCAGTCATTGCGACTGAAAACTAAAAACTGTAAACCATATTATTTTACAGTACAGAACAGATGGAGAATTTATATATTCTATATTTATAACTATGTTAAAAATCTCTTCTCTCATATCAATTATTTATTTTAGTGTGTAAAATCAAAAACATCGTAAGAATGTTCAGGCTTGGAGCATCTTATGCTAGAAAGTTGTTTTTTGATGGGGTCAAATCCTGAGACCAAATATCTGCAACATTTTAATCAAAAACCTCATCCTTTCACATATCTCCCATTTCAGATTATTTTAAACATTACAGACTTGCAAATCCAACATTTATTATCTAGGAACAAACACAATTACATCAACATTACTTTTAGAAAATCACAGCTGCAGGGCTATTCTCAATTATTTTCATAATTCATGCACCGTGAGCATGTGCCACTGATTTCGGTAGGCATAATTTTGCAGTGCAGTGTGAAGATTTAAGATTGTCACTATTGTTGTTTTTGAAAATGTTCCTTTTTAAAATATTCAACAAACTTGATCTTGACATCAAACTTGGCACGGTTGCTCAAAATTCAAAAACGTTTGAGCTCTCAGAAATATCATGCATTGCAGCAATAATAAGCCCATAGTGATATACTGTCTAAATCTCAGAATGTTACCTATCAGATTATTAAATTAACAAGGTGGCAACGCAATTTTTTATGCAGAGCAGAACATTGGCCGACACCCTTACAGTCATTCTGACTTCAATGAGCAACTGGGCCTATGGTGCAGCCAAAGGGAAAAGAGGGCTGGGTAAGATAATTAAATAAAGAGAAGGAGGGAGGGATTCTTGGGGCCTCTTTTGAAAGAAGGGGGGCGTCTACCCATGAATGGAACGCTTTAAGGCTCTCTGTCCGCGGCACGTGCAGGCGGCCCCCAGAATAAAAGAGCCCGTGTCCATCTGGCTTTTCAGAGGCCGAGAAAGGGAAACTGTGGGAGAGAGAGAGCGCGTGCAGGAAAGCAGATGAGGCTGACGGAGGGAGAGAAAGCAGGTGAGAAGGGGTGAGAACAAAAAACCAAGTGAGAAAGTGAAGTCATGAAAGAGACAAGGAGTGCAAAGGTGCATGTGTAAAAGGATTTAAGGCCGACATGGAAACAGAGAAAGAGAAATGTAAAGACAGATTCATTGAAAGTCGAACGTGCTTTGTGTTTGTGTTTGTGTTTGTGTGTGTGTGTGTGTGTGTGCGTGTGTGTGTGTGTGTGTGTGTGTGTGTGTGTGTGTGTGCGCGCGCACGCGCGTGCGTGCTTGCTTGTGTGCGTGTGTGCGTGTGCGTAGGGGGGTAAAGGCAAGAGTTGTATTTAATAGCAAGAGGTGGAGGTTAAAAGCGAGTTGAAGACATCATGTAAACAACTATTGCGTAAAAAACACTCACCTTTAATCAGCACATGACCTTCAGACAAACTTCCTATACATCTCCTGCTCCACCTTTAACTCTCCCTCTCTTCCTCTCATTTTCTCCTTCCTCTAGACGGCATCTAAGCTGTTTCCATGGTGACTTAGTTGAAGCCGCTGCCAGAAAGGGGGAATGTGTGTGTGTGTGTGTGTGTGTGTGTGTGTGTGTGTGTGTGTGTGTGTGTGTGTTTGTGTGTGTGTGTGTGTGTGTGTGCGTGTGGGTTTGTGTTGGCAGCTAGATTAAACCTGGGACAGCAGCAGGTGAGGAACAACTCAAAAAAGGATTTCCAAACATCACTAGTACATGTTCTAGTAATTATGATATAGCCAATTATCTAAAGATTGCAAGAAATATCCCCCAGAAGTTGTAGTAACCCCAAAGCAAAGACAGCTGTTTTTGTTTTTTCTTCAGTTTTTCATTTTTTTTTATCTGCATGTATTATTGTTACCTTATGTTCATAAGACATCTGTTTACTTTATTCTATTGAAAAATGGCATTAGTATTTTCACAGTAAACTCCATATCAATGCGGTGTTATTAAATCACCTTCTGTGCATATATTTTTGCTGGACGAGGAGCAATTTAGCCATCCCACACACAGAGTACATTGTTCCAAATTGCACCCACAGCAGCCTAAACTTCGGGGTTGTGGGATACAAATCGTTTCTAATAGATTAACAAAAAACTGTACACAAAACAAATAATTTGAGTCTGAGATGCCAGCATTTTTGGGGAGGTTTGTCGAAGAATTATTTTGTTTTGCGTCAATGGTAGAGGCCTAAATACAAAATAGGAAGGATCTGGCTCGTTTTGGCACTAATTACTACTATAGAAATTGTGCCGTGATATCATAGCACAATCAGTTTCAAGCGCAAACATTGGCTTATGATTTACCCTAACATATACAGAGCTTAAAAAAGGGCATCGGGCCAACAGACATTCGTATATTTTGCGCCAGCCAAAATTGGGTTCAAACAAGCCTTTCGGTCAACCCTAGTAGTCATATTATGTCTTATTGTGTCAAATTATCTTTAAGGCTGCCTTTCTTGTCGCCCCAGAGAGAAACGGGGGCCTTCAACTATGCAGCAGATAAAGTGTGAGCGTTGATTGCAGGGCAGGCTGAGCCGCTGAAGCCATAGCGATGGTAAATACTGAAGGTATAGGTATTAAGTCTTTTCTAAGAATTATTTGTTTAAACATATAGCAAGCTCTATGATAATAAACGAACAATTGGAAAGTAGAAAGAATTACATTCAATAAAAAAAAAAATCCAGCGCTCGCTTCTTAAACGTTATCACAATTTGGATGTTTTACACTGGATTGATTATGCTCTGTAATGTTTGGTCTGCTGACGACAATCAAAAAGACAAAAATTACTACAACACATGGCTACTTTTGGTAAATTGCATTGGGTATCGAGGGCAGAAATATAATTGTGAAAAATGTCAGGTACCTAAAACAACAACCCTTAGTGTTAAACTTTGGCTCCTACGAATAAGATTATGCACAGGCCAAGACGATTACATGTTCGTGTCCTACAACGTTAAGCAATAGTTTTTAATTGCCGTTAACGCGACAAAGGCATAGAGCGCCATCGCGTGGTGAAAGGTTTTAGCCACAGTTGTTTAGGTAGCCTGAGCATAAAGGCCTAAAGTCATAGTACTCAGACATAGATCATTACAAACCCTTATTATTACCAATAAACTAATACCTCACGTAAAATTGCAACCCCCAATTGGGCTTCAAGCTTTTTTTTTTTTAACTCCGCTATAGATAGAATAACTACAGTTGAATGAAGTTTGTCTAAATCTACTAGTATATCCTAGCATACCAGGTATTTTAACTTAAGCATTCAATTTGAAAATGATGTGTGTTTTTCTCTTTTCTTTATGCCTGCTCTGAGTGCTTTCTCTATGTGTGATCATGAAATAATGGAATGTAGTATTATAAATACACACACACACACGCACGTACACATCTATTATTAACACTATCAATATACCTGGAACCCTCTCAACTCCATCCCTGCCCCCCCTCCTCATTAACCAACACGCAAACAGCCTCAGCTCATCCTCTGCCACCCCTCTTTTCTCTTCCCCCCTGACCCCGGCGACCTAGGCGCCATGGCAACCCTCTGACCCATCATCCTGTTGCCAGGGAAACGACCTTGGAACATGTCTGACCACAGCCAACCCCCCGCCCCTCTTTCTCTGGCTGGCTCTGTGCTGCGTGGAGGCGAGCGATCGATATTCTATCACACAGAACAGTGGAGCGAGAGAGAGGGGGGCACGAGCCAGCCAGATTACTGGGTGGAGGGGGGGAGTAGGGGAGGGTAGCTGTCAAAGAGAGCCTGTGTGTGTGTGTGTGTGTGTGTGTGTGTGTGAGAGAGAGAGAGAGAGAGAGAGAGAGAGAGAGAGAGAGAGAGGGAGAGAGAGAGAGAAATAAGAAAGGGAGAAAGAGTGTCTGTTTTGTAAGAGGTGTGTGTGTGTGTGTGTGTGCATCGTAATGAGCGGACATATTTGTGCTGCTGCTGAGTGTGTGTGTGTGGAGGGGGGGGGGGGGGGGGGCGTAGATGCTGGGTGTATGTGTGCATGTGTGTGTGTTTGTGTGTGAGAGAGAGAGTGTGTTGGTGTACTAGGGTATCTGTGTGCACATTTCAAGAGAATCGTTATGGGTAGCCGTCTAGGAATGATAGCCAGACCCCAGAAAGGCCTGGTAGCAAAAGGGCTCCTTAGAGCTTCAGTATAAGAGCTCTCCCATGCATGGAGGAACAGGCCAATGAAGGAAGCGACCCTGAAAGACCCTCCAAACGTTCAATAGTCTGGGAAGAGAGACTGGTATTAACACTAGCAGGGCCATGGTGATAAAAGTAGGGAAAGATCTAGGGGCTAAGAGAAAGTAGAATCCTGATATCAGTACAAACGGGGTGACCCATATCCCCAGGATAGCAGAGGGTGTGTGTCCGTATGTATGTGTGTGTGTGTGTGTGTGTGTGTGTTTGGGTGTGAGAGAGTGTGTGTGTGTGTGTGTGTGTGTGTGGGGGTGTCAAATGGGAAAGCACTCATTGGATCCCTGAGCCCTGTAATAGTATTCATGAAACATGGACACCCTTGCACTCAGTTACACACGTACGCACACATACGCACGCACACGCACGCACGCACGCACACACACACACACACACACACACACACACACACACACGTGCACGAACACATTAAGCCCATGTATAAGTGCAAATCATACAAGGCAGTGACCTAAAAGCGTGTGAGGCATATTTGAACCTGTGGAACCAGAACATGTCCCAATCCGTAGCCAAAGGCAACCTTTAGGAGCCCATGGTGTGGGCAGGCATTTGGTGCATCTTGAACATTCATGCCGTAAACGGCAATGACAAAATTACATTGTGACTGGCCTTTCTTTGCTTTCTGGTGGTCACCAGATCATAGGCTGAGCCAATGATAGTTACCCTCAATGAGATAGCGTCTTACTGTGAGGGAGGTCTGGGCTGTATCGAGGATACTGTATATGTGTGTCTGTGTGAAAATCTTGTCATACAGCATGTTTTGGAGCAAATTGCACAAATTACAATAGGAAAAAGTCTGTTTGAATGTATTTTAGCAAGCAAATAGGATTCATCAGATTTAGTACTGTTTCATAGCATTCTGTATAATGCATTCTGAACTACACTACATGCAGTGGAGTCCCATTAGACCCTTTTTCAAAATGTCAAAGTGCCTTAGGCTATAATATATATGAAATACAAATAGATAAATAGGACCTATGCTCCACTCTGGTGTAGACTAGATCCCATCTGGAACAATGTATAATTATTTGAAACAAAAGTTTTTCATACTGGTAGTTACTAATATTACTTGAATGTAGCCATGTTCCTATTCATATTAATCTTCCAATAACATATGAAAGTCTAAATATAAATATGTCAGAAATGTGAGAGGAATACATTTTTCTTTGCAAATAAATATCAATAAGTAAACCTTACAATATTTGCAAGAATAGTATCAAGAATTGGGGTAAACTTTCTGAGGAAACACTAATGCTGTGTCTAAATTTAGCAATAGATTATTTTCATTCTCACACCTCACACAAAAACAAACTGAGACCAAACTGAAAAAAGAGAGATCCTTCTTTTTTATTAGATTTTCTGCTGCTGTTTCGCATGTTAAGGTACAGTGCCTTATTCCATTTTCCATTGATTTTTAATAATGAAATTGGAGAGAAATCTCTTTTTCATAGGACACAGAAAGATTGTTTGTATTTTTTAAACAAGGGGAGGGGGGGTATTGGATGGAGAGGAGGAGGTTTACACAGACAGAGTTTTGCACGGTGCTCACAAACAGACACAAACAGGGGGAGACAGACAGGAAGGTAGTGGGGGGCGGTAAGGAGGTGGGTGGGGGGGGGGGGGGGGGGGGGTCAGGTGCAGGTAGGGACAAAGGAGTGAGAGAAAGAGCAGGAGGGATGCGGTGTGCTTTTGTCATGTCCAAATTAAAACAAGCAGCTCTCAAACCCACTCCTAACATATAAAAACATGAGACTTTTACGAACAATTGTTTTAAAAAACACTCAATCGTCTAATATAAAACAACGACAACACTGGCAAAAAAAAGAGCAGAGAGAGAGAACGAGGGTGGGGTGTTGGGGGGGGGGGGGGGGGGGGCAGTGCAAAGGGAAAAAGGTAAGAGGGGGTAGACCATTTGTTCCCCTGTGTAGGGCGTGAGCGAGTATTTCGGTTGAATGATGGCAGTGTTGGGATTCTTTTCGTCACGCACCTAGGGCCTTGAGGAGGAGGAGGTGGCCGTGCGTTCTCGGAGTGGCAGTGATAAGGCCGGGAAGATAGAGGGAGGAGGAGAAAGCAGCGGGGATAGAGGGAGCAACGGGAGAGAGAGAGAGAGAGAGAGAGCGAGAGAGAGAGAGAGAGAGAGAGAGGGGCTGTGAGGGAGCCGACGATGACAAACGGCTATCGCTCGGCCGCCAGTGTGGAGCCTACACGCACGGCGCTCCTTTTCGATCGCTCTGGAGAGGGAGCTGAGTGGAGGAGAGCCACAGCGGTTTAGTTTTTTTTTTTTTTTTTATTGAGGTTGACACAGCAGTGAAATAGAACAGCTATGAAATGTCGTTGGCTAACAGTATTTTAAACATCCTCTTCAGCACGGGATTGTTGGCAGACTAACGCTGTTGTCTTTGGGTCGAAAAAAAGACAGAGGAGCGTAAGAGCGGGAGCTCCACTCTGCTCCCCTGAAGTCGGTCCTCGCGTCCTCTTGGCAGTTTGGGGAGGTGGAAACCATGAAGGGGGGTGGTGAAGGAGGAGGAAAGTGTGACTTTGTTTGTAAAGTGTGACTTTCCCAGTGTGAATATTGATGAGAGGAGGAGGATGACAGGAGAGAAGGGAAGAGAGAGGAGGAGGGGGAGGGGGGGGGGGATGTGTTCGGGAGAGAAAGGGGTCGAAGTAAAGGGAGCGTTTTTTGATAATTTAATAGTATGTCTCTTTTTCCACCCAGCCTGCAGAGAGAAGATAGAAAGGGGGAGAGGAAGACAGAGACAACAGAGTGCTTACAATTTTTACTGTCATAATTCACCAGTTATTCATCACGACTTGACATTCCTATCAGAAATATATGCCATATATACTGGTAATTGACATTCCTATCAGAAATATGTGCCATATATGCAGGTGATTGTGTAAGAGCTTGAGTCAACCTTTTCCTTTGCCAGTTGCCGTTAGCGTGCGTGTTTTTGGGTTACATAATGAAAGACAGCCTTGTGTTTTGGAGAGGGGTTTCGGGGGTGTGTGTGCTCTGAATGTGTGAGGGCACGGGTCATACCTCCAGGGTTCCGGCGCAGGATGAGTTTTCGGATCTCATCGTAGACGAAGATGAGGAAACTGTAGGGGAACGCACAGAACCACCAGCTGGGCCTGACGTAGGAAGAGGGAAGGATGGAGAGAATGGGAAGGAGAGAAAGACGTATGATCCGAAACGCGGATTTATAGGTCATGTAAAACGTTTCGTGACAACGTCATGCCTAAAATAACAGGCAGCGGGATCTCATTCTAGTTAGAGGGCTGTCGTGCCCGACTTTACCAGTAGAGGAGGCTGTTGTCTCAAGTTCAAGACGAACTGAAAAGCATGTTGGCACTGCCTCTTACAGTCGCATTATCCCACTCATAAGCTCAACTCAAGTGAATGCCTGGCTCTAACAGCCCGAAGGGCACAGGAGATGGAGGTTGGTTTGAAGAGGTACATACTTGAGCGGGTACATCCTTAGTGCCACGTCCATGCCAGGGCAGTAGGACAGGAAGGCAGCCAGGGCTGTCTCCTCAAACAGGCCAAAGATCAGGATCTTGTTCCTTGAAGGCAAAAGAAAAGCCTCAGAGATTAGGTTTGAAACAGTACATACGGACAGAGAGAGAACACTTGCATTTTAAATTGGACCTTTCTTTACACTAATAGACTAAGAGACAGAGAAAGCGAGAGAGAGAGAGTTTCACTTGGCATCTATTACAATAAATGGTTACACAGTGCAGAGGGCATTTCCATAATTCAAGTCAATTATTGAATTAATTACAAACTAAAAAACTTGCCTTCGGCGAAATTCATTTAAATAAGTACGTGTTGAGAAAATTCAAGACAGCCTGTTTCCTTCATGAGGAAGAGCTTTTCAGGACTGGAGCAGACAGTCTTGTCCGGGTTTGTGTGTCAGTCTGGCCCATTAATAAATATGGCCTACTATGCTACGTGACAGATTCTACTATCCAGAGAAGCAAACAAAAGGGAAGACCCAGGAAAGACCCAGAAGAGAGGTATTAGAATTATAGAAAGAAGAGAGAGAGAGAGAGAGAGAGAGAGCAAGCAATATGAGAGAGAGAGAGAGAGAGAGAGAGAGAGAGAGAGAGAGAGAGGAAGAGAGAGAGAGAGAGAGAGAGAGAGAGGGTCAGATTTGAGCGGGAGCAGGATAACGTGGGGCGGAGACAGGGAGCTCTGCCAGTGGCCAGTCACGAGGAGAGGTGATTGGTGGAGAGGGTGGGAGGGAGGGAGGGCGGCTTACTTCATGCCCTGCTGGAACACGGAGTTCCTCCTGGTCTTGCAGATGATGACGTCGGCCCACTGCACCACCACGATGCTGACGAAGAAGGCCGTGTGGCAGGTGAACTCCACGATCTTGCGCTGCTCGTAGGTCTGAGGGGTGCCGCGGCCACGGGGGAGACACGTTAGCTACTCTACTTACAGGCACATAAGAGACCACACCAAATCCCTGTCCTGAACCCCCCCCCCCCCCCGGAGTCCAGTGTTCCTCCGCATGCTCCCAATGAGGAATACGGCTCTCCAAACACAGTGTTAGTCTGGTTTCTGGTGGGGGTGTATGGGTGTGAGCCTCCTCTTAGGGTTCATTGTAAGGAGACATAAAGTCTGGCTGAGGGAGTGTGTGACATTGAAAGGAGGTAGATAGCTGAGGGGCTAAGCCTCCTCTGAGAGGAAACAGATAACTGAGGGAGTGGGTGTATGAAGCTCCTGTTAGGGAGCATAGTAATGAGCCATAAAGTCTGGCTGAGAGAGTGGGGCCAGCCTCTTCTGAGTGGTTGGGTGCCAGCCTCCTATGAGGGGTTGGGTGCCAGCCTCCTATGAGGGGTTGGGTGCCAGCCTCCTATGAGTGGGGGCCAGCCTCCTCTGAGGAAGTGGGTGCCAGCCTCCTCTGAGGGGCTAGGTGTGAGGGTCCTATGAGGGGTTGGGTGTGAGGCTCCTATGAGGGGCCAGGGAGAAGAGCCAGATAGCTGAGGGAATGTGGGTGTGAGCCGTACGTACCCACTGCTGTCCATAGCTGTCCTCCAGGTCGTTGTTTGAGCGGTCGTCCCAGTTGAGCCGGATGCCCACCAACAGGGAGGGGAGGAAGCCGTTCTCAGCCAGGATCACAAAGTAGGCAAAGAAGCCCCCCAGGGCCTGGATCATACCTGGGGTGGAGGAAGCAGACGGGCGACACATGGAATCATCAGTAAGGGAATACAAACAATTGTGTTGTGAATATCATTAAAGCTTATATGTACTTATGTAAGTTTAGCAATGACTGATATATATATATATATATATATATATATATATACACACACTGTATAGAGGTTCCAATTAAATACAGGTACACTTGGACCTATCTTTAAAAGTTTTGGACCATTAGTTCCACATAGTGGAATGTCAGGTGACGGATTTGATCGTTTGCACATTTAATCCTCTCCTGACCTTTGTGTTTCGTTCTGTTTTAGAAGGCCTGTCAATGTAACTATAGGTGCCCAGGCTCTGCTCTATCGGCGTGACATTATGTGCGGTGTGAAGCCGACCCACCGATCTGGCCGTAGGCGATGCTGATCAGCCTCTCGTTCACCAGCTTGTCCCTGGCCGGGTTCCTGGGCTGCCGCTTCATGATGTCGCTCTCTGCCGCCTCGTAGGCCAGGGAGATGGCGGGCACCTGGAGGACAGGACATGGAGAGAGAGAGAAAGAGAGTGAAGAGAGTGAAAAGAGAGTGGAGAGAAAGAGAGAGAGAGAGAGAGAGAGGGAGAGGAGAGAGAGAAAGAAAGAGACAAAGAAGAGAGAGTGAAATACATTGACAGAACATTATAAGTGGACATATACAATGTGACGTCACCCATTGGTTTGTGGACTCCCGTTTTGAAGCCCTGAGTTTAGCATTTTGGCCATCACCATCTTGGTTGCAACGCCCGTCGCCATCGTGTTTTTTTGAAACCAGAAGTGACGACAAGTTAACGTTAAACTGTGTGTAACATTAAATTAACCACTTATGGTACAAAAAATATTCTTTCTAGCATTGTGTTTTTAAAATTGGTTTGGTAAATCTTAGGTTACTTTAACTTTACCTTACTTAATGAGTGTCAAATAGTGACAGCGAAATGCAAAACGGGCTGTCAATCACAACCTAAAGCATACCCTGCTTCATCGTCTATTTTACACTAAATGGGACCATCATTTACAAAATGAACATCGTGCTGTATTGAAAAAGACTTGAAACAAGCGATTGAGACCACAAACTCGTACGGAAAATGTTCACAAAGTGAGAAGTAGGTCACTGGTTTCTGCAACCAGTGGACTCGCCCCCTGCTGGCTATTAGAAAGAATGCAAGTTCAAGGCACTTCCGCATAGGCTTCTCTTTTCAGAGACGGAACTACGCCCTTGGTGAAACAGAGAGAGAGAGAGCGGTGGGAGGTAAACAGTGGTACTGTAAATTGGTTGTTTTTGGTTGAATGCACGGTTATTAATGTATTAATGTTTGGTTTTACTACTGCCGCGATACTCAGTGATCCTAATATTTCATCCTAACGTAAGCACGCAGGCTTCTAGCAATTGGGTGACCTGTTCAGCGAGTACTTGTGTCCT
>CM030182.1:12238613-12296113 GCA_017639675.1 Aplochiton taeniatus
AGGAAAGGAAAGGAAAGGGAAGGAGGTTGAGAAGGAAGAAGAGTTTGAATGGCAAAGATTTGGTGGTGAATGAAATCTTTATTTTGTGTCTATTCAGTTTGGTTCGCTTTTTCTTTTCATGCTACTCTTCATCTCCCTTACCCTCTACTCCACAACTACACCCTCCCTTTTCTCCCTTCTCTTCCTCTAGTCTTACCTAGGACTCTCTCCCTCAACTACACAACCCCCCCCCCTCTCTCTCTCTTCCTCCTCCCCTTGGCTCCTTCTCTCCCTCTAGTCTTACCCAAGACCCTCTCCCTCAACTAGACAACCCCTCCCCCCTTCCCTCCCCTCCCCTTTGCTCCGTCTCTCCCTCTTGTCTTACCCAGCACTCTCTCCCCCAGTCCCCCCAGCTCCAGGTAGGCGTTCTGGAAGGCCTCCTTCATCTCCTCGTCCATGGGCTGCTCCTTGCCCTGCAGCATGATGGTGGAGCAGCGGTCCAGGATCCTCTCGGGGGCGCCCTTCATCACCAGCAGGTAGCGGTTCTCCTCGGGGTCCTCCACCTCGTGCACCGAGAGCTGGGAGGAAGTGCAACCGTTTGATTTTTTCATAAAAAGGAAGATACTTATAAAAACCCTATTAAATGACTCTAACCGGGGTATTGTATAAAGCCTAACGCAGGTTGATTGCGTATTTGAATTTGAGTCTTTGTGTTTTGTTTTGTTTTGCGTCTGTTTGCGTGTACTGCATATGCCAATGTTTAATTCTATGTGCATGCGTGTGTGTGTGTGTGTGTGTGTGTGTGTGTGTGTGTGTGTGTGTGTGTGTGTTGTGTGCAGGTGAAACGGAGCCCACCGACAGCCCTTACCTGGTACTTGTTGGTGGAGTTGAAGGGGATCTCGGCCACCTTCTTGTTCTTGTCCCTCATGGCTCGCACGGCGCCGCAGGACAGCTCGATGCACTTGAGCAGCGCCGACTCGGAGGCGTCGCCCGCCACGTCCCGCTTCAGGATGGGCAGGGAGTCCTGGCCCGCCTTGAACTGGGCCCGGTTGCACAGGGCGGCGACGCGGGCCAGGGACACCCAGGTCACGGAGCTCTTGTCAAAGGACGCGCCTGGGTGAGGGAAGAGCATGAAGTGAGACGCACAGTCGAATAGAAGCAGATAAAGTAGAATAGAAGCAGATGAGGTAGAATACTGGGCGTTGCCGTGGGTTTCTGGCAGTGAGTAGCTCTCTCATTTCTTTACTCTAGCTCCCATTGAGACAGACAACGTGGCTGCCCTGTAACGCGACGGCAGGGATTGCGTCGGTGGTTGCTGCTTGTCCCTCACCAGACTGGTCCTCGGTGGTGTCGGCCTCGTGGATCTGGTTGTCGAACCACATGTGGGCCACCGTCATCCGGTTCTGGGTCAGGGTGCCCGTCTTGTCGGAGCAGATGGTGGAGGTGGAGCCCAGGGTCTCCACGGCCTCCAGGTTCTTCACCAGGCAGTTCTTACGAGCCATGCGCTTGGCAGTCAGGGTCAGACACACCTGAAAGAGAAGAGCGAGGGAGAAGGGAAGAAGAGGAGAGGGAAGACAGAGGAGGAGGATAAAGAGTTGGCAGAACAGGGGAGGGGGAACGGCAGGCATCGGGGAAGAGAAAGGATGTCGAGAGGAGTTCGATAGAAAGAGGACAGGAGAAGGAGATAAGGAAACAAATATTAGAACCAGGATCATAAAAGCAAAGACAGGAATGTAAAACTCAAAACTACAGCAAAATGCAACTATCTATTAATCCTGCCTTGACATTTGGAAAATTGTATCTCCATCCAACTCACTCCTCTACAGCAAAATGCAACTATCTATTAATCCTGCCTTGACATTTGGAAAATTGTATCTCCATCCAACTCACTCCTCTACAGCAAAATGCAACTATCTATTAATCCTGCCTTGACATTTGGAAAATTGTATCTCCATCCAACTCACTCCTCTACAGCAAAATGCAACTATCTATTAATCCTGCCTTGACATTTGGAAAATTGTATCTCCATCCAACTCACTCCTCTAAAGCAAAATGCACCGGGGGGAAGCCAGGGTGGGCCTGGACGGGCTCGTCCAATCATATTGGGCCAAATTATTTACACATATATGTAAATGGAATGGTAAAAGGTACATTTGATTTGTTAAGACTATTGTGTATATAGGCTAATCATTAACTGTTTCCAATTTCAATAATGTGGTAACTGTGATCTAATTTGTTTATATTGCCCTTTTATCCAGCGCCTTCTATCCTGTTAGGTGTAAAGTTTTAGCAATATGTACTTCAAACAAAGCTGCAGCTAACTGTCTAAAATAAGCCAGCCGCCATTGATGCTTAATTTAGTAGCCGTTACCGTACTCTCATCTTTTAACTATATTAATAGCACATAAATAATACGGCGAAGCAAAGTTCACTTCAAATTATTGCTGTATTCAGCCACGCCATCTTTAACTGTTGATGTGAAACGTCAAGTGAAGCTAACACATCCAAGGCAGTAGGATTTTTTTATTTTTGCTTTCCTACTTTGGCTCCTATTTTTCATACCCACCACAGTTTTGTAGTGTGGCAAGCCTATTCATTTCCTGTATCAGCATGTCTGCTGGATGCTCATACCTGGCTTGATATATGCAATGTACACAAGTATACAACTGTCAACAATGTCAATACATTGGTGTCGTTTTGCCTCCAGTGCTGGCTGTAGTAAATGGGGTTGTTTAACTTTAATTATTATTGTTAGTAAATATTAATGACATCATATAATTACCCACCGTGGCTGTGTAGGTCTGTTTTCTAGTCACTCTGCCTATTTGTGCATCTTAAATTGGGTCTCAGTCTTGCTGCATGTCTCTCAGTGCTTGTACAGCATATCTTCGGTTAATACTAGGCAATCTATTTAATGATGTGAGCTAGATATGCATATAATGATATAAATATCCAGTGTAATTATTCTGTGTAAAAACAGCGGGGTGAGTGTATTTGATTGCGTTGATTGACCCCCATTGGACTTGTGTATTTAGGGCTGCACAATATATATCTTTTTTTATCGTCATCGCAATGTCAATTAGCGCAATAAACACATCACAAAAGACTGCAATGTTTGATTTATGTATTTAACAAATTACATAATTGTTCTTTTAAAATTGCATTATTTGATCAGGTGCTACTTGTCTGAACGCGCCATGCTTTTCACTGTGCTGATATATTTGGCCAATCAGACAGAGCCCTCACCATTAGGCGCCGTATGAGGAAGCGGGAGAAAGTAGTTTTATTGATGCTTTATTGGAGGGTACATGTTCAATTTGTCCTATAAAATCTAAATAAAAATTTCAATTTCAATTTGTTGTTTCTGAGCAGTATACTGAAAGCAGCAGAAAGGCAGAGCTGTGTGCACTTCGATATCTTTTTACTATCGCAATAAATATCGTTATTGCACATTCAACAACGTTACCGCATACTTCCCTCATATCGTGCAGCCCTACATGTATCGTGCAGCCCTACATGTATCGTGCAGCCCTACATGTACTGTAACGTTAGTTGGTCATTTTAGTTTCTCAGTCCCGTCCATTGAATAACTCCTGGCTTCCCCACTGAAATGCATTACATTTAAAAACTAAAATAAAACTACTTTAGTCACAGCCCAGAGGAGCAATGCAAAGAGAGAAAGATAAAACAGATAAATAAAAGTTAAGAAATATATATCTATATATTTTTTTTAAAGGGCAAAAAGCATAACGAAAGTGTGAAGCGAAGAAGCAGAGCCGCAGTGTATCATGCCAAGTACGGAAAGACCCCAGGGCCAAACAGAGCTAGCCAAGCAGCGGAGGCTTTCGGCCCAGCAGTCAAGCTTAGCATTATCACATTAGCTAGCAGTTGTCAGTGGTGACAACTGACCAATGGTTTCACTGAGTGACCCAGGCGTAGAGACGGCCTGAAAAGAGAGAAATAGACACACAGAAGGGAAGGAGAGGAAAAGTAGAGATATGGGAGCACCAACACACAACAAGCTACAATTGGACACAAAGAGAGAGAAATCGAGCAGGCATGAAAGAGATACACCAACAGATTCTGTGCAAAACACAGGTACCACAGAAAGAAACATCACCAAGACCATGCCACTGGGGCCAGGGGGAAATAGTGACCCTGAGAGAAGGATAGAGAGAGCGAGCACACTCACAGAAATACAGGGACACCTAAGATGGCACAGAGAGACACACAGAGCGAACACACAGGTACACAAAGCAGAGAGACATAAAGAGACATAAAGACAACACAGAGCAGACACAGAGAGGCGTTAGGACAGGAGCCCAACACGCACAGACTAGAAACAGTTGGCACTCACACAATGAGTTACACAGGAACACAGGCACAGAACTGCACAAAGATTACAACACCGCATTCATAATTTAATACACCGAGGAAATATAAGACAGATAGTAGGGGGAATGTTTTGTTTTCTTCTTTTTTTAGTAAATAGAAGGATTAAGAAAGAGATACATTGACTTTATTTCCTTTTCAACACAGTAACACATGGTCAATCCCCTCAACCCTACCCCTCCTGTCCCAGTGAAAGTGGCCCGCCCGCCCTCCCCCACAAACAGCCCCCCCCCCCCCCCCCCCGACTCACAGTGACGGTGGCGAGCAGGCCCTCGGGCACGTTGGCCACGATGATGCCGATGAGGAAGATGACGGCCTCCAGCCAGCTGTAGCCCAGGCACACGGCCAGGATGAAGAAGGTGATGCCCAGGAAGACGGCCACGCCCGTGATCAGGTGGATGAAGTGCTCGATCTCCTTGGCGATGGGCGTCTTGCCGCTCTCCAGGCCCGAGGTGAGCGTGGCGATGCGGCCCATGACGGTGCGGTCGCCGGTGCACACCACGATGCCACGCGCCGTGCCTGAGAGTGGAGGAGGAGGAGTGGGGGAAAGGGAGTGAATTAGGAGTGCGTGTCTGTGGAGTGAATTGGGTGTCTGTGTAGCTCTACGTGTTTATTATGTGTTGCTGGTATAGTCGATTTCACCATAGAGAACTAGAGTGATAAAAAGGGCAACAACTATTTAGAAGGATAGGTGGAGGGACTTAGAGATCACAGACCGACCAGCGACCACTGGCAAAGAATGATCTCAGAAACTGTAATACCACACGCTGACCACAGGGGGGAGACATAGACCAGTTTGTTTGCAATGCTTCAGTCCACTGGGATGCCATGTCGAGACCAGCTGCTGAGACTTGCACCTAGAGCTTCTGTATGTGGTGCTCTATTGACCGAGCCATCAGGGCACTGAGTAGGAACACACTTGCGAGCACACACGCTCAGGAACCCTCAAGACTGATGTTGACACAGATGAAGAGTGTTGGTGCAATATGAGATAGGGCGGTGGAGATGTTGACACACGTACGGAGAGACATGGAAAGACAAACACCTGGGAGTGGGAACGAGAGAGGGAAGAACAAACTGAAACAGAGGAACAGAGCGAAGGGAAAGGAGAGAATGGAAGTTAGCGAGACAGAAAGAGAGAGGCAGGGAGAGACAGAGTGTGCGTAGGCGCTGGGCTGAGAGCTTGCTAAATGGCTAGCCACTTGTTGCCATGGAAGCACTTTCAGCCCGTTAGGCGGGTGAAAGGAAAAATTGAGGTGAGGAGACAAAGCGAGGAAAATGGGGGAGAGCGGAAATTATAGGTTGGCAAGATTAGAGGGAGGAAAAAATTTGCAAATAAGATGGGAATGCAGGGGTTGCTACGGCAATCATACCTTCGACACAGTTGGTAGAGAAGAAAGCAATATTGCGAGTCTCCAGGGGGTTGTCATGTGTACAGTCAGGTGACCGGGTTTGGGGCTCTGATTCGCCAGTCAGGGAGGAGTTGTCCACCTGCGTGACACGAGAAAAGGCAGCAGATATAAAGTAGCGTGTGTGTGTGTGTGTGTGCGTGTGTGTGTCGCTGTGTCGGTGAGGCCTGTGTTCACGTGTGGTTCTAAGTGAGTGTAAAACAGACGGACAGGCGGGCACCTTGCAGCCGTGGGAGGAGATGATCCGGAGGTCAGCAGGGATCCTGTCTCCCCCCTTCACCTCCACCAGGTCTCCACCCACCACCTCCTCAGCGTTGATCTGCATCTTCTCCCCCTCGCGGATCACCAGGGCTTGCTGAGGAGACACAGCGAGAGAGACAAGAGGTGTCGACGTCACCTGTCTGGTTGATCTCCTGAGACGGAGTCTTACGGTGCCATCCACCAAATGAAAGGATAACAGTGGTTGCCTAGCAACCAGCTAACGAATAAGGTTCACCAGGTTCTTTATCTGTTGTCAAAGTCTCCTAATCCCTATTGTCCCAAAAAGGAATAATCATAAGAGGGACCGCCGTTTAAAGTTCATTAGGTCATCTGACCACCGTGTAACACTGATCTGGTCTACCTGTGACAAGGCCTCCGGATAAACAACCAGAGACCAGAGACCAACAGCCCAAGAAAAGGTCAGGACTGGAGTTAGCAAACATGGTAACAAGACAGGGCTAATATCACTGATGTGCTTAGAATGACATGTTGCCGACCAGGACACTATGCCGGGCCTAGATGGAGGGAGTGAGGCAGAGCTAGGGAAAAGTCAAGTAGGGAGAGAGCGAGGCCGCTTGGAGGAAAGGACTACATTTTGTCGAACAACTTGTTTACCATTGATTGATTACTCCTAATGGCTCTGGTAACAAGGGTTGCCCTGTATGACGCCCGATTCCAGGGCTCGCATTGGGGTGAACCAACGCTTACGTACCTGGGGCACCATGTTCTTAAAGGACTCCATGATCTTGGAGCTCTTGGCCTCCTGGAAGTAGGAGAAGCAGCCTGTGATGATGACCACAGCAGACAGCACTATACCTAGGTACAACTGGACAGAGAGAGAGAGAGAGAGAGAGAGAGAGAGAGAGAGACAGACAGGGGGAGAGGGAAATGTTATGTCATGTTACCGAGTCTCACGTATAAATTGAAATATATACATTTTTTATTTCATCCCTTGAAGTGGCCCATCATTGAGAATGTAAAAAGTCATTTTTAAACCATGAAGAAAATAAAGAATTTGAGTATGCACCCAATGAACGGAATGTATAATGGAAATGCATCCGTTCAAATTTAAGCCCTGCAAATTCATATTAATATTCTGTAGAACAGAGTTTATCATCCCGGTTTCAGTTATGTGTCTCCCTGGTGTGACTTCTTCCCTCGACTGTGTCTGTGTCCTGTCCCTGACCTCTGAGTCAGCCATTGAAACCGTCACTGGCAGCCCTCATACTGTCGCTGTCACTGCCTGTTAGCCCAGAATCCTATGAGCCCCATGTCCTCTCAGTAGAGTGCAACCAAGTGGCCATTTTGGCTCAGCCCAGGGCAAGGTGTCATTGACAGTGGCTGATGAGAACCCAGCCAGATGCCCTGAGTCAGGGCCCTGTTTCATGACCCAGTAATGCCTTGTGCTGACCCTTAAAAGAATCCTCTTGACCTCCTATTAGATGACACCCTGCCCTGAGCAGAGCCAAAATGGCCACACAGTTACACACCACCGGGTATTAGAGGACTCTAGGAACTTTGTTTCAGGCAAGGGAATAGAACTACCACTGACACAGAGGGGCCTTTGTCTTCTTTAAGGTCTTTTCAGGGGCAGTACTGGTGGAAAACCGGTGTCTTTCTCTCTGTATCCTTTTATTTATATCACCATGCTTAATGATGCATTATATATTTTCTGTCCATACAGTAGAAATAGAGATTGATCCTTTATATTTAAAATGTGGTTATGGTTAGGTTACAGTTTAGCAAAAGTTTAGGTAAAAAAGAAAATAACGAGGAGATATTAACATTCTTTTTTCATCCTTCCTGGCAGCCATTTTGGGTCCTACTCACATTGTCCCCAGCAGGTTCATCCTCCGTGGCGGCCTGGATGGCATAGGCCAGGAAACAGAGGATGGCGCCGGTCCACAGCAGGATGGAGAAGCCTCCAAACAGCTGACGACAGAACTTGACCCACTCCGGGGTGGTGGGGGGAGGGGTGAGGGCGTTGGGCCCGTCACGGGCCAGGTACTCTGCTGCCTTAGCATTGGTCAAACCCTGAGGCAGAGAAAGAGGAGATTGGAGTTAAAACCAGTTCATAAATACAGGATTGTATTACATGGAGTTTGTTATAGTAAGGTGTGTATAGGCTAGAGTCGATCCATTGGTGTGGAAACTGTTATGCTTTAAAAGATACCTGAACGATGTCAGTATTGAATTTCCGGCAGACCTCTTCAATGGACATCTTGTGTTCTGTCTGATAACATAAGCATAACAAAATATTGAATGTTGATTCAACAGGAAAATAGTAATAGTGGTACCATCTGTATAAACATAGTGAAAGTAGGTTAATGACACAATCTGGCTTAAATTCAACAGGGATATCCCCATGTTTTTTGGCTTCTTGCCCTGTTCTAAAGTAAATCTTCTGTCCAAACAAGATTAAATGACAGTGACATCAGGGCCTATCCAAAGGCCAAACTCTCCGACCAAAACAGCCACTCCTTGAGTACTATGGGATTACTACACTCCTTTGTGGTATTTCTAGGAAAACAGAGGTCTAGAATAATTCTGCTGACTATTTTGATTTACTTAAATACTGGTTCTCTATCATATATCGGATTTGACATCCCTTTAGGAGGATGCGGAACGTTTGTATTGGTAGGATTTGTTGTTGAGGGAATTGGACTGCATTAAGGAAAATCACGTGTGGTTAAAACATGAAACACATTTCTATCTCATGAAAGAGCGGTGAGGTCACAGGAAGTAGGAAGTGTTACACACCAAGGGGACTTCCTTCTTGAGGTCGTCCAGGTCCTTGCCTGCCTTCTTCTTGGGGGACTCCTTCTCATCATTGTCTGTCGTGGTGGCCACGCGGTAACTGTCCGACCGTCCGTACTGCAACACCAAAACACAAGCAGGTTCAAACAAACCAATCAAACTCACATAAAGGGCGGAGCTAACCCTACAGTCAGTGTACAAATTAACTGGATGTGACTGTTAATGTGTAATTTGCTGTGTAAACCGGTCAAGATGTTATTGCCAGTATGTCCTGTTATTTTCTCTAGCTTGACATACAAGGCAAAAATAAGGATAGAATAATAGTGCAATACTGACATGTGTTCATACATTTTTCGACATCTTTCTATGTCTTTATTTTCCATGTATCTTTGGATTTTTCTTCTCTCTCTGTCGCTACAGTATTTCTCTTTAAACAATGGGACGTTTGTGGCATCGCAGAGCGTCTCAACAGGAATAGAGAGAGGCTGTCTCTATCAGAAACCTATCCCCAGTCTGTAGAGGGCCCAAAGGACTGGGGACACACATACAGACAGGGCTGAACATGACTGGCACCATACACTACTAACACACAATGGATACAATCATGATTTATAGGGCCAGTTTCCCAGACATAGATGAAGCCTTGTCCTAGACTAAATCTCACTGTCAATTGAGATTCTTCACTGAAAATGTTTTTCAGTCAAGGACTTGGCTTGATCTATGTCCAGGCAACCAGCCCTTAGTTTATTAATATCGCTTAGCTTTTTACTTTTAATGAACCCGATTTGCTTGGCCCTTTGTTATTTTGCTACATTGCAGACATACAGATAGTGTCTCTTCGCAGATTAATGTGTGACTTTTAATACAGCTAGTAATACATACGCGCAACATGGAATGAATGATTTATAAACCCCACAAATATCACAAACCCGTCTACCCCCTTTTTTTTGGCAGAATTAATTAAAGCCCCCAGGGGAGGAAGTACATTATCGGGGGGAACCGGAGATTTCCTGATTCGATAAAACTTGGGATCATCATTAGATAACAGACTACTGTCCTCAAGAGCTCCACTGTTGCTAAAAGGCTTTTCTACCGACTTCCCCAAGTAATAAACCAAACCATAGAGAGAAGTAGAAAGAGGAAGAGATGGGGTAAGACAGAGATAAATAAAAGATCATATCACTAAGTGAGGAAATGGAGACAAGGAAACGCTGTGTGGCCTGCGTACTATTCAAAACAAAGAAGTGAAAATTAGGGGGAGGCCTCCTTCCCCTTTTGAAAACACAGTTATTCCACTGAGGGTAATTCCAGTCTGTAATTCAGGCACTGCTAGTTTTTTTCCTGACTTCCATACCTTTTTTATTACCAAACCAAACCCAGTTAGAGTACTGCATTCGTTAGAAAATACCAAGAATAATGGAGGACGTCTCCAATCCACCTGAAATGAGTCATCATTTAAATTGTACGTAGTCCATCAACACCACAGCATGAGGTGGCAATCGCAGCGGGGTCACCTTCTGTAACCCAGCATGCACCACAACAACCAGGAAGTAGCCCTGAGAGGCTGCCATTGGGAGCCAAAATGTCAGCCTCTGAACCTACCAGTCCCTGGCCTCCCTAAGCCCACCACTGGGTCCCTTTGGGAGTTATTAAAATGGCACTGCAAAGGAGGTTGGGAAGGGCTTAGTAGGGCTGTCACGACTACATGCTGGCCTGATTGCAAATATTTCAGGTGACCAAAATTATTTTTCGTGATGGTCACACTCGCCATTAGAAATGGTATTTTAGGCCAGTAATAGAAATGTGGCAGCATAGATGCTATTTAGGCGCGTTTACATTACTCACACAATAGTTTGCGCCACACCAAAGCCAAGGTAAAAATATTAAAACAAATGCAGCTGTAGCATTAATACACGGCGTGCTCTGGTGCTAATTAGCACTGTCAAATGCTTATTTTCCTTAGCAGTGGACAGTTTAAGGTTTAGGTGGCTTAACTTTTGGCTTTATTAAAGCAAGCATTTACTGATTAGAAAAGCCACATTTCTTATTCATTTATATGTTCAATAAATGCCTCTTCTTCTTTACAAGGCACATGTGTCTATTATTAAATTGCTACAGGCTTATACTGTAAAGGTAGTTCAAATGTACACAAAGACAATTCAATCGTTAATTGCAATTATTTGAGTGACAACTTATCGTCAACTAAAATGTCATGGTGGTGACAACCTATAGGGCTCAGATATTTAGGATTAGACTTATGAGGATTAGAGTTGCTCTGTGGGGCTTGACTTGAGGGCTGTTTTATATTTGTGGTGAGGATGTGGCACATGGTTTAACAGGAAACTAGGTCACAAAAATCTGAATTTTACAATTCTAACATTTAGTGTTACTATGGTAACTGTGTGTCCCTCTGTGTATTTTCACCGTATGTGTGTGTGTGTGTGTGTGTGTGTGTTGTTGTGTTGCGCACGTGCTCTGCTGTTTTTTAATCTATTATGGTTTTCTGTGTGTGCGTGCCATGCCATCTGCCATGCGATGTTGTGTGTATGTGTGTGTGTGTGTGTGTGTGTGTGTGTGTGTGTGTGTGTGTGTGTGTGTGTGTGTGTGTGTGTGTGTGTGTGTGTGTGTGTGTGTGTGTGTGTGTCTGACCAGCCAGAGGGAGGGAGGATCTTGGTTACGGCTGTTTACTACGTTGAGGGAATTAACCTACTGAACAGTCTGTAATCCACATACACAATCTTCTCTTCTTTTTTTTGTACCATTCTACACTGTTCCACTCCCCCCCCACCCCCAACACGCCCAGATTCATTCCCTTCTTCCATCTATGAGGTCTCACGTCGGCTCCTTCGCCTTCCCTCGTGCTCAGAGTGCTCTGTGTCTGTCCGAGGTATCAGGGTCCACGCGTCATCTCCATCCAGGCTCCCTCATCTCCTGCCCTTTTTTTTTTGCCGTTGGCTGTTCTCTCATTACTTCCGTTCCACACACACTTCACACACGTGTGCCCGTCCATTCATTAACGTCAAGATGATGGATAGGATGCTCCTACCGGGGGATGTTACTCGGCAACGCTAACGTGTTATGAAGTCTTTGACCTAATATAAATAAGGCGGTGGTGTAGGAGAGTGTGATCACTGGTTGGAAGGGCCCACTGCTGTGACACCTCTTAGTCTCAGATGTCATGGTAACGGCCTCCCCTGTCGTAGTTCTAGTGCTCCAGACTGTAACCTGAGGAGCCTAGAAGCTTCCAGATGTTCTCTTCTACACCTTACAACACGCGGCCATTTCCTCGCGTTCCCTGGCCCTGCAGCACAAGTCATCGCAGGATTGCGTCCTCTACTGATATGAGCCGTTTCAATCGGCGGGTGGCATGCTAAGTTACAAGCCTTTCTAATTCAAGACAATCCACATGGCCTTTTGATGTCTAAAATGCTACTAACATATTACCCAGTATGTGTTCATTATAAGATAATGTCCAGTGCATAGTGTATTTGATTAGACCAAAGAAGGAGGATGTGTAAAATGAGCCTCTCGATGGCTTATTCTCCATACATCAGCAGCCGCTTTGACCTACTAAACACTGACTGACTGACAGACCGAGTGATGCCTACTGACCGGTGGGAGGGACAGATCCCGTTCACCCCCCCCCCTTATCCCACTACCCTGTTTACGTTTCCTCACCCTCAAGCCTATATCCATCTGTTTCTCTTTCATCTCCTCTCTGCCTGTTCATCTGTGCTAGGCTTAGTCAAAACGAGATTCACTACCATAGCTCCAATGATGACGTGGGTTTGTGGGCGGTTGGCCGTGTTAAGAGTCTGAAGAAGCTGGCTTTAGGTGGAGAGTTGAATAATTTTTAGCTGATCACCTTCCGTGTCCAACTCGACCATGCTTAGCATCTCTCTATGCACAGCCCGGTGAAATAACTGGTCCAAATAAAAATAAATACCCATAACATTTCAACAGCACAGCAAATTGTGACTGAAAGGAAGCTACTGTTTCTTTAAGATGATGGAACGAGAAAGTTGTGTATATCAACAGAACGTATGTGGACTTGGACTGCGCTCCAGTAATTGATAACCACCGGGTTACACACTAAAAAGCTGTGGATGATTCCGTCATACAATAATCAAAACATGGCCGCCTTTCATTTCCGTCAAGGTGTCGATGAGACACCATTTCATTAAAGCACACCGCGAACAAAGTCAATTCACTCGTTTTTTTAAAGCTCATATTAATTATAGTATGATTGCACCTTGATTGGTTCAAAAGATTTTTGGCCCAATCGGTAATTAGTGTCCAACATATCTCTCTGCCCTTTTCCCTGGGATGGAAACGCCACTAATAACGACTCCTCACACCTCATTAGTTCACAGGCTCACTAGGGAACTGATGACGTCATGCTAGCCACCATGTTCTAGGAAATCGACAGCAGCCACCCAGGCTACACCAGCAACAGTAGCCAGCCAGTAGTGACTTTGGATGACCCCGATCCCTGGACCGAAATAGAGTGGATCCGAATTCAACGTACACGCGCACACACGCACGCACACGCACACACACACACACACACACACACACACACACACACACACTCACGCACATAGACAAACAATGACAACTAGACATGCAAGCAAAGGGACAGTGTGTCCTGTCAATACCAATGCAACATCTACAGGCAGAGATCCATTATGCAACAACGTATAAGCCACCAGTCCCATCTCCTACTCCATCCCTGTATCAATCCCTCATTGAGGAAGAAGGAGCTAAACAATCGCCTCAAGAGGCTACACCAGCTGCATCCCTGAACTTTACTTTGGCTCCACAGTGAGGTCAATGGATCAGTGCTGTTTGGTGATCAGCCAGCATGTAAGGTCGAACAGAAAGTGTATGAGAATCCATCTTACAAGGGTTTAAAATATAGCGCAGGGCTAAATATAAAATCCCAATATGTGACATGTTATGTGATGGGGAAAAAAGATGGAGGCTTTGAGCAGATCTACAAGGTGCAGGGTTTGTGTGCATACATTAACCACACACACCCACCATCCTCCTGTTCTAATGAGGCTCAATCATCTCCACCTTTCCTCCTCAAGGCCCAAGGGCCATAGCAAGTGATCCCCAGTCTAACCTATTATCCCGCTGTCTCTTTTTCCACACCTCCACCATCCACTCATTATTATGGCCCCTCTCCTTTGTCATGGTGAACAGCGACCGAGACGTCCCCCTTGTTTTCCTCTTTCAGTCTTCCCTCCAACATCTTCCGGAATTCCTTGGTCTTTCCATCCATTCTCCGTGTCCTCTCCTCGGAAATTGCAGTGCGTATCGATCTGAGCCTCACGCCTGTACAAGGCCCAAATGGCCGACGTCAATTTCCTCTTTAGGCTGCCTGCCTCCTTTGAGTAATTTTGGTCAGGGTAAAATCTATGCATTTTGACTGATATCTCTTTGGATGGTCTTGCCTGGCTATGTCAACAGAACCCTATCAACCTCCTCTCCCTCTGACCCCATACCTTCCACCCTATTTTTTTCTTCCAATGTCAGTCATGGGGCAAAACCAACCAACCAATCACATCACTATAACGGGAGTTTCCATTCTGTCTCCCCCTTTGACGCATTAGCCTGAGTCGTGCGCGGTTTCCCCCTCCGGCGTTCCATCTGATACCGTGACCAAGCGACACCATTTCGAGTAGGCTACTCTCACCCCCTACACGCCCATCGCGTGAGTTGTAGGATGTTAGTCTGAGTAGAAGGAAGAAGCAGAGACTGACAGAAGAGCCCATTGATAGCCCATCATAAATAGGATAAACCATGACATCATTGAGACATCTTTAGCGAATGGATCATAACATCCCGTTTGGCCTAACTGATCAATAGGGGATAGCCATGTCTATTTCTAACTACCCTGGTTAAAAACGAAAGAAATGCTCGACGTATTCCAATGGTGTTTATTCTAATCAAGCCAGATCTATGCAGAATTATGCCCACCGACCGGATAACTGTATAGCCATCCTCACTGAGAAAGTCAGCATCCATTTTGACGCAGTTGTCTGCGCCATTTGGTACCCAAACCGTAACCACTTAAACCTTAAGCATATGTTTCAGACCAAGAAAAAAGAATAGGCCTATGCGTTCTACATGTCAATTGAATGGAATAAAAGTCAGTCCAAATAACATTGGAATGCTGGCTACGAGGATATTTATTTCCCTACCCCCACCCTTAAAATGTGTCTCGATATATGTTCCACTCCCAATTCAAACTGTTGAGCACAAATCTAGATCAAGTGTTTACATTCCAAAATATGTGAAAGACAAACTAATATAGGATTATTTCTCGTTTAAATATTTGGAGGAAAGATAAGGATGTCTGCAATCATGTATCTCTGCGACTGGCATCGTGAACACATCTTCTAGAGCACATTTGAAGTTAATGTCTAGTCTATTTGCTTCCAATGCGTGAAGTTCCTAAATATTACATAAGTATATGTTATTTGGTTGATAGTGGGTTAAGCTGAATTGCACAAAAGCTTGGGTTAAATGCTGAACGAGGAACGGATTGTGCGCCGTTTGTTCTTTCACTGCATGGGCACTGGTATGCCTAAAATCACTCCAAAAGTGGTGCCGAAAGCCCTCGTTGCATATGTTGGTCGTTGATAAACCCAGTATGGGTGTTGGTATGAAAAGGCAATCCCCTTTTAAACGGTAAATGCATGCTGACTCGCCGACTGGAGAGGAGTCTGGCGAAAGCGCTTCGTTGACACAGCTGGCGCAATTTGGAATGCAGCGCAGTTCTTTAATTCATTCCATATAATCAGAAAATGCACAGGTAACAAGAGACAGAAAGGATTTGGAATTTTGGTCCGCACATTCATTCCATAACATAGGCCTCGTTATTGAACATTGGATATATTACGACTGTATCTGTCCTGACGAAGCGCACTTCATCTCTATACTCGTTATAATTTGTATGGGCTAGAAATAAATCGCCAAAATGTTATGTGTAAAGCTCGTATGGTAGACTAATTATCAATGTATTTTAACCCTTTCCATTCATGACGATGGGTATTTCAAAATGTATTTTGCGCTCAGCAGTTTTTGCATAATAATCGTGAGAATGTCAGTTCTTACCCCCATTTCGGCGCTGTCACTTGGGTCTCCTCAGCAGATAGAACGATGTTAGGCTGGATACAAACAGAACAGCTGATTTGAGTTATGAAGGTAGAGAAGGAAATCGTTGCACCCCGATTGGAGGAAACACACTCCTTTCAACGAATGGCTATTGCTCTGATTACTACAAAATAACTCCAAGTCGATGGATGAATTATCTTAGAAATTCATATATAAGAGGAACGGGCATAAGGGAACTTCACAAGGCAACGTTTCATTGAACGCCTCTGCAAAGCTGCATCTGCTCACAATAAATATCAACGGGGCTGTTGTTTAGGTGTATGATGATGATAAAACTAGAAGCTGCCCAGCAAAAATGTGGGCGTCCCGAGCTTCGCTCTCTTTCAGACGCGAATGATGCCGGTAGATTCAAGAGCCGAACCGCTGGGTTAGGTTTCTGTGTCACTCCGCTGGCTGTGCCGTTTTCATAGAGATATAACACTATTGGCGAATTGTGTTGCAGTACAGCTATTCTACTGTTCTATCTCTATGGCCCTGGCTGCCGTGCCACTGGTTTCCCCCCACTGTTGACCACTCCGCGTGTGAAAATAGCGCTGAAGCAAACATGCAAATGTATCGCTTTACTTGCATTACAGGATTAAGACACAATGTTATCTACCACAGACTATTTGGGGCAGTTAAAGGGTGCATTTAAGGCAGGTGATGTTGTAGGATTAAACTGACAGATCAACAGTCCAATTCTATTGGGGTATGCTCAGACTCAGACTATTAAAATTCAGCCAAAGGCCTGTATAGCTTGTATGTTCTGACTCTGAAAAATGTTAACTGCATACAACTGCACTAAACGCTAATGCTCTTCATAATTGGACCTATTTATTTATCATTTCATCTCAAATTCTCACAAGGCCTTATGTTGGTTTTGTATTTTAGGTTGGAGCTGGTTCTAATAGGGTCTATAACACTCACACAACTTAACACGGGTTTCTCAAAGGACAAGAAAGCAACCAAACAGTTCAACATGGGGCTTTGATTGTGTGGTGACTGTCCATGGGACTTCAAAGCAAAGCTCCAGCCTATTTCTGTATGCAGCAGCTGTTCAGGAAGCTTACACAATTAAACTGCTGTTTTCAGAACCTTCAAATATGGCACTACCCATGGGTCTGCGGACAGAAGATTGTGTTTTTTGTCGTTTTTTTTTTGTTTGTTTGTTTGTTTTTTGGGTGCACACTTGTGTATGTGTATAGGCTTTCAGAAGAAAGTAGAGCAATAAGTCATATTATCAGCTTGGAGGTGAAAAGGGCAAATACACAAAAGCACACAGACATACCCAAGGAAATTCACTGGATAATCAGCCTAAGTAAAGGACAGAGAACCTACAGAGGTTGATACATGTTTATTGTTTTGACATATAAACAATTGAGGTTGATCGAAATTGCTACAAACAAATCATACCTCTAATCTATTATGTAAATACTCCATTCAAATTCATTTTCGCTTCATAACGGACAGATGGTGTGTAAAGTGACCACGCAATTCATGGAAGTTGTAAACTTATAAACACAAACCACATATTAAATTACAGAGGGCTTGGACACACCTCCCCGGAAAGAAGCTCTCACTGTGGTGCCATACCTAAATACATGTATTTCAAAAACAACATCCAAAGACGTATGGTAGCACTCCTCAGCTTTGAGAAAGAAAGAGGACAGTGACATGGTCTCCATTTCACCAATTTATTTTGGCCGTCAAACAAAACATGCGAACGCTTTGGCCTAGTCAGCCTTTATCAGAGCATGCTTTGAGCATGCTTCATCAGACTGTACCCATGCCTCTTTGGGTGTTGTTTTTTGAAATACACCTACTACGGGTCCCATGTATTGTTACCAGCTCTCTGTAGGAACTGCTATGCATTGGGCCCAACCCTAACAACCCTTGTCTGTATCAACCTTACTTGAGCCTCATCATCATCATTCAGTAATTATAGTTCCTCAGTGTAGAATAATCACCCTATCACATGTATTATATTTTTTCTGTTATCATTTGTCAATGTTTTCTTACTAGTTCATATATTTCATTGGTTGGCTTAATGTTCCAAGAGATACAATATGCATGTCCCTGTCTGGCTCAATTGTGTGTGTCTGTTGTGTCAAAATACATAATCAATATTACTCACTACCGTAATTGCACTGTGGCCCATCTCTCAACTGAGTGATTGCCTCTATCAATAAAGTTTGTTTGTTTTTATCTCAAAATGACCGCTAGACTAATGCAGTTTTTGACCACCTTTAGTAATGGAACTTATGGAAGTTAAATTCTTCTGCCAAATCTTCCCGTCTCCTCCCTCAATCTTAAAACTCATTTCGAGAACGATAGTAGGAAGAGTAAGGGACAAATGAGAAGGAGAGACAGGAGGAGGGATCCCATACGAACCTGATCTTCACTGCCACAGCTGTCAGGAAACCTTGCCTCCCTAATGGATACAGTGGCATGGGGAGGAATGAGGAAACAAGAAAGCGAGTGATCGAAGGATGGAGAGAGCATCGAAATATTTAGGAGGGTGCAAGGACGAGAGAATGTGACAAAAATATACTAGAGTAGTGGGTGAATGACATGTTCATTAGCAATCTATGCAAGCACTTTCTCTCTTTCTTCTGTCTTGAAAAACATCTTGAAATCCTGAGGTAATGGCAGAACTAATGGCAGTCCCTGTACTCACAGCCTATCTGCATAACAGACACGTCTTTCTCCGTGCTCCCATCACAGTCCTCGAACCCATTCTGCTGCTGGCGAGTGATCAAGAAGAATCCTCTGTGCTGTGATGCCGTGCTCAATGTCATAACGCATGCCGCCATGGCGGAGGGCTTTAGGCCCGTTAATCTGACAGGCCGAGGGTTGTAATCCCAATGTCAATACCAGGTCTGCCGTGATCTCACATCATCACAGCGTCACAGCAGTGGGCCTTGGACGGACGGAGTCAATAGGGGCAATAGGGCTTCAGGGCTTCACGAAAAGGAGTGAGGAGCTGGGGGGGTTAATAAAATGGGGTGAGGAACGAGTGGAAATTGGTGAAATGGGGGGTGGGTATGAGTCTAGGGGAGGGGGGAGAGGGGTGAGACACATTTGTTGGAGGGCATGGTACAGAAATAAAAAACAAGTGAGAAAACCAAATAGCGAGGAAGAAGGAGGGAATGGGGTCAGAGAGTAAGGAGTCCAAAAATGACAACGGTGCATTTTCATCTAACCCAAGGTACGGAGAGATCTAAAGCGGAAAGGACAGGAAAAAGGGAGGCACGGAGGTAGAGGAGCATGAAAAACAGGAGAAGATTAAATGTGACTCAAAAACGGAAAGAAAACGGCGCACGAGAGACACTAAAAATGATCACACGGCTGAAATGCAGAGAGAGAAAGACTGAAAGTGAGAGATATTCTGGCAGGAAGAGAAGGATGTGGGGAGAATTTGAAAGAAAGAATGTGAGGGAGAGAACTGTGGCTAAATGTGAAACGGAATGAGGGAGGAGAGAGGAAATACATTTTCAGTCTAAAGATCAACCGTTAGTGGTGTGTGTGTCTCTGTGAGGGTGTTCATATTTACGTATATTGTGTGTGTGTGTGTGTGTGTGTGTGTGTGTGTGTGTGTGTGTGTGTGTGTGTGTGTGTGTGTGTGTGTGTGTGTGTAGGGCACAGATGTGAGAAGGATGCAAATCCATGGATAGAGAGCAAGGTGGTGGAGGAGGGAACACATGCTCTGATTACCATTGGGACTGTTCCACGAAACACACACACATCCTCTGGGGAAAGGAACACTCTCTCTCTCTCTGCATCTCTCACACACGCACACACACGCACACGCACACACGCGCACGCGCACACGCACTACAAATAAACCTTTTAAACACATACTCAAAGTCACAACATATGTTAGCAGAAAATTGCATATGCCATTTCTTGCAAGTGCACAAAGACAAAATATATTTAAAGTTGCATTAGAGCTCCCAATCTTTCACAGAGAGAAAAATAAACCTGAAGCTTCCCATCTCTTCAACATAAACATATGTGCACACACAGGCACACACACCTCAAGTATGTTTGTTGCATAAGCCTCTGATGAAGTGAGAATAAGAGGTTCAATTGACACTCTTCAGGATGAAGAGGCTGCTGAGGGTTGGAGAAACACACACACACACACGCACACACACACGCACACACACACACACACACACACACACACACAAAGGATACAAAGACACAGGGAGACGCTCTAGCCAGAAAACAGCTAATAAGTGTTATC
This sequence comes from Aplochiton taeniatus, assembly GCA_017639675.1. NCBI lineage: Eukaryota > Metazoa > Chordata > Actinopteri > Galaxiiformes > Galaxiidae > Aplochiton > Aplochiton taeniatus. The sequence continues at coordinate 12,258,825 of CM030182.1, forward strand.
ATCATATAGTATAGGCCATTGTTCCACACACCTACCAGTGTCAACTGCTCGATCTGTTACAATCCATACTCTCTCTCTTTCTCTCGCTCTCTTTCTCTCTTTCTCTTTCTCGCTCTCTTTCTCGCTCTCTCTCTCTCTCAATAAGGATGTAGCAAAACAAGAACCGGCAAGCAGTCACGGTCTATTGAAGGCAGTGTTATTATTTGCTGTTCTACTCCTTGCTATCCCTACTGCTTTGAGACTCTCACTCTCAACTTTCATCCACACAAACACTGAAAAATGTGATATGTTGAACAGCTACCTATTTACCTAACCGTTAAAAACGATGGCTATTATACCAGCTGCTACAATCCTCTCTGCAACTCAGTCTTTCCATTCCTTTACCTGACATTTTTTCCATTCAATTTTATCCAGTTAAACAAGTAGTACAATTCCTTGATATCTGCCATCCACTACAGATGCCAAAACAGCTGCTACAATTCTCTCTGTCACTCAATCTGTCTTGCTCTCTCCTTGGCCGGGAGTCTAATCTGCCTTGCAGCTGCTTCTGTTTACCTATGCCTGAGCTGCTCCCTTTTTCTCTCCCTTTCCTTCCCTTCTTCTTTTTCATTCCTCTTCTCGCGTCCTCAGAAAGAAGTTCCTCAAAAGAAGCAAAGGGAAAAGGAAGTGATTTGCTCGTTGAGCTCTACCAATTTCCTGTGTCATTCACTGAACACCTAGGGAGAGGAGTGTGTTTGTGTGCGTGTGTGCGTGCGTGCGTGCGTGCGTGCGTGCGTGCGTGCGTGCGTGCGTGCGTGTGTGTAATGGGTGGGTGGGTTGTAGAATGTGTAAAGGCAGTGCTGATGATATTTTATAATGGCTTTTTCAGAGGTCTTGTCAATCAATCGAGTTGAACCTCTCGGACAAAAAGGGATCTCTGTTGAAGAAAACTGGACTGGGTCAGTGGCCGTAGAATCCGGTCTCCTATATCACCAATACGGGGTTCCTCTTGATGTATTCTCTCTGTCTCTCTTTCTCTGTCTATTTCTCCTCAGGTTTCAGGTTGACCTGCTCACGGGATTCATTTTTCCACCCCTCCTTTCTCCCCCTTCTTCCTCTGGTCGGCCATAAAACACTTACTAAGATGGAGATGGGGAGGGCACCATTTTTTAAGAAGTGCTGTGCTAATGAATAATTCACACAGACATTTGTGTTAAAGTGAGTGTGTTTGTTTAATACTGTGTGAGTGTGTGAGCAAGTGAGTGTATTCATATGTGTGTGAGGGCAACTAACTAACAAATCCATTTTTGTATGTATAGAGGTTCAGTGATTCCATTCTATAACATGAATAATGTAATTCTACCTACAATACTTTAGAACAGTCTATTGTAGAATGGTTCTGGTAGTCAGATAGCTTCAAACTAATGGCCCGTTTTGGTTTCACCTCGTGTTACAGTGTACCACCCAAAGGCCTTTTATCGCACATTGTTTTCCCATGAGTCTCAGTGAAAACATGCATGGCCCTGTGAGCTCTCCGTAATAATGACCACTTTCAGTCCTTTAACCTCCTTCGCTCTGAGCTCAGCCATTTTGCTTGTCGGTCAGTATTCCATCTCTTTTCTACTTTGCAGACAGTATGGCCACATGGCTGTGTGTAAACGCGCCAAAGCTTCTGTAAGTGCTAGCTGATTGTAAAGTGGCAGCCCTAGATATAGGACAGGAAAGCAATCAATAGTTGGCCTAGTGGATAGCCGGATGCTACACTGACCTTGTCTGATCTGACTAGGATTTAAATGCCTGAACAGAATTGTAAAAACTACCATACACCCCCCTCTCCTCCTCGATTCAAAATTCCCTTCTATTGACAGTACAAAGATGTGTGCAGTATATCTTCATAAAACAACATTTTCGGCACGAAGTTGACAGTTTGCCGGGCGGTTTAAAGATGGCTACCCCATCCCCCCAAAACAGCATCACTGTCACTTTAAGGCCGGGTTGGCTGGGAAAGCCAATCAGATCAGGGGCTGCTGGGATGAGGCTGTCCTTGCCAACGACCTTGACGGCAGGCAGGAGAAGCGTAAAGTGTGCGGGAATGGGGGACCGACGGGGAGGAATGCAGGAGTATGGAGAGCGGGAAGGAGAAGAAACGTATATTATATTAAAAGAGGTGTGTGTGAGAGCGATAAGAGGAGGTCTCTCCTCTACTACCCCCCCCCCCCCCCCCCCCATCCAACCCTCTCTTCCACTTCACCGTTCTAACCTCTTGCAGTCGAGCTCGCCGGCTCCCATCACATCGTTGCATAATTCTCCCCGTGTGAGAGAGAGGGGTGGGTGGTGGTGGTATGTGTGTGTGTGTGTGTGTGTGGGGGGGGGGGGGGGGGGGGGGGGGGGGGGGCGTGGAAAGGGGGGGAGGGGGAGACGGCAGGGGAGTGCGATGAGGATGAATCACTATGTAATCCTTACTGATATCCATTGTTACAAAATGCAAGGGAGCTTTTACATCAATGAACGGTGCGCTGTGGTCAGGTTTCTTCCGGACTGGCCAATTCCTTGTACATTTTACAAAAAATATGATAACTATATGACATCCAATTCAAATTATATTAACTAATAACTAATTAATAAAAAAAATAAAGATGTGATGGACTTATCTACTCTACTCTTTCCAACTAATGATGGCAGTAAACGGTAAACCAGAGCGGTTGCAACCATGGCGTGAATCAGACAGGACAACGCACGTTCAGGCCTGTCATGGCGACCTTGTCGAGGAGAACGCCGATCGTTCATCAACATGGAGCTCCACTGGAGCGAGGAGAGGAGAGGAGAGGAGAGGAGAGGAGAGGAGAGGAGAGGAGAGGAGAGGAGAGGAGAGGAGAGGAGAGGAGAGGAGAGGAGAGGAGAGGAGAGGAGAGGGAGTTCCTTAATGTTTGACAAGACCTTGAGATACACCGAGAACCATCCCTTGGGGTTAATGGGAAAACCCCAGCCTGACAGCCCTGATATCAGGACATTTGTCTTGTGTTGAAACACACTGTAACATGGGTAGCTAGTGAGAGGTGTGTGTGTGTGTGTGTGAGTGTGTGTGTGTGTGTGTGTGTGTGTGTGTGTGTATTATCATCTTTTACAGTGAATCAGACTTTGTTATTATTTGAATGTAAACATTCCGTATTGTAACCATGGTGTATTTGTTACCCGCCTTGTATGGTTCACAGCCACTGAGCCACCGCAAAGCTTCTAGAATCCCCTCGGAGACCAAAACAATCAAGTGAGTCAATACAGCAAGTCACCAACCCAATCTCTCCAGGACATCGATGGGGGAGGAGTGAGTTGCAATGTACATTCAGAGCCATGTCCCTGTTAGGAGGGATCAGAGGGGATCGAATGTCGAGATGTCGAAAAGCTATGGTCACGGGTTCACCCACTCCACCGAAAAACGATATTGCTTGGCCACTGTTATAGTCAGGACCTGGACCATCTGTGTGAAATGTCTGATCGAGCATGCAATGAAAATAGAGAAATGTATGTCCTGGGAGACTGGGAATACTCTGGCATCAAGCTGTCCTCTGGAAAAGGCAATCCTTACTCTAACCAGTGCCTGTAATCGGAGTCAGGTTATTAACCAACCTATCGTATACTAAGAAGACAGGAACCGTATCCTCCACATGCATTGATCACATCTACACCAATGCTGCTGAACTCTGCCCTGAAGCCATGTCTGCTCCCATTGGCTGTAGCGATCGTAATTTAGTGGGCGTGTCAAGGAAGACTAAAGTTCCAAAGGCTGGGGCAAAAAACGGAACATAAATGATCGTACAAGAGATTCTGTCGTGCTCAGTTGGCTGCACGTCAGATCGGCAAGTACTCGATTGAATAAAAAGAAGAAGAAATTGTGTTGCGGATCCAGGATCAACGACACATAACAGGATGGACAGAATCTCTGGAGCATCTTTAATGAGATCATGGGCAGAGAGAGAAACTCTACTCCATCTTTCATTGAAGCGGCCGGCTCTTTCACAACTCAACCTGTAGATAAAGCCAATTGTGTTAACGATAATTTAATTGACAACGTTTGTTGACTTAGGCAGGAAACGGCAACGCCACACTGTGAGCCTTTGTATTCACATATCCAAGGGGGTTGTGTTATCTGAATGAAGACTGGCCTAAAGAAAGGGTGCACCTATTGAGGGTGCATGTGGAAGATCAATCGCCACACAAATGGGTGACCTTTGTGTGCTCTGCTGGAAGTTACCCTTGCACCTTGTGGTGACACTGTTGCGACTGTTTACCATCTGTGATTGAATCGTCATTGATTACTCCTCCTTGACTAAATATCCTGTAAGCTGTGCCATTGAAAGTTGGCAGGAAATTGCTTTTTTAATTCAAAGTCCTTCCACTTCACATAGGGTCATTCCCACCACACAATCAGCAGAAAAGAAGCCTGAACAAAGTGCTTAATTCCAGCTACTATTCAGCAAAGCTTTGGCCCTGATAGATCGATGCTATTACAAAGACGCATTCCTATTGTTTCCCTGGAGCCACTGATCTGACACCGAAATACAAGATGGTGGCGAGGCACCATTCGATCATTCTGACACTGGTGCCACCCTGTGAGGCTGCACACGATCAATCTATTAAAAGGCCATCCTTGATAAGGACAGCTGTAATGACAGACCGATACGGATGTGTAGCCTCTGGCACTCCATTTTAACAAGCGGACTCCGTGCAGTACCCATCTAAAATGGTTTCCCCCTGGCGGAAATCCAATATGTGGTTGTTTGGGGGCTGCAGTGCAAATCAACTTTAGAGACAGCCTCCATGACAGGACCTGGAATGAGAAGACTCCGAGATGCTGATTTAGGAGTTATGTTTGAAACAAAAATTGTAAATATTGGTAGAGGCAGCATTTGGTGAAATATGTACATATCCATGGTTCAAAGAGTTTTGTTGAGTGAACGTTTTCATATTTGAGTTTTACTTTATTTTAATGTAATGAACGTTCCTCTCCTTCGCCATCAACGTCAACAGTCGTGTTCCTCTCCACACTCCCCTCTCCATCTTTGAATGAAACGCCCACAGACAGAGAGGCAGCGAGAGACCGAAGAAGGGCTGAGGTGAGCAGAAGCGAGAGATAGCACGTTTAAATTTAGCCTCCACGCATAATCCCCCCCCCCCCCCCCCCCCCCCCCCCCCCCCCCCCTCTTTTTTTTGTCACGGATCTATAAATAAACTGCACTCTCGCTCCCCTACTCCCCCTCATTCGATTGATGGACTAGGCAAAGAGGATAGGGACAGAAAGAGGGATGGAGGGGTGGGAGGATGGCGTAGATGGTAGGGGATGCAAGGAGGAAGTGGGGGGGGGGGGGGGGTCCTGGTTTGTTGCCTGGCAACCACATCCTGTCTTCTTGCCTGGTCATGTGATCTGGGATGACTGGCACTGAAAGCCATAGTAGCGCATTTGTACCCAATGCAGTGGAGCGGACCCGCACACACAAACTCACACAGACACGCATTCAATCTCATGTCCATAAATCTAATAACATTTCTCCTCATAGACATCTGATGTTTTAGGAGGCTGGCCAAGATACTCACTGGCTGGTTTTATGGCCCCCTTACTTTTCGCTCCAACATTGCATAAAGAGACTTTAAGCCTTTAAGGGACGTGGGTATAATGGAGTCTAGCTTTATTGGATGATAGGGGGAACTGTGGGCAAGAGTGCGATGTCACTCTGTATGAGATGAAGAGAAATGTAACGCGGACGGAAATAGAAGGAAGGCGAGAAAGAGGTGAGAACTAGAAGCTATGACAGAGAGAGAGACAGATAAAGATGAGTGACAGAGAGAGAGAGAGATGAGTGAGAGAGTGGGAAGAAATTAGAGAAACAATGGTATAAATCATGGGGGGGGGGGGGGGGGGGGGGGTAGTACAGGGAGTACTGCTGTAGTTAGATTAGGTTTAGCACGGGCATTCCAGTGTCTCCCTGTTCCTCTGGTACTGCCTCCCTTTTCTCACTCTCTCCCTCTCTCTCTCTCTCTCTCTCTCTCTCTCTCTCCTTCACGACACCTCACAGGCATACACCCCGTCAGCCCCCATCGCCACAGCAGACAGCAGGCTGAAAGACGGGGCTCTCCTGCACCCACAGTGGGACCTTCCTGGAGGAGTGTCCCCCGCCATGAGGGCAGCTGATGCTGAGGAAGCTGGGGTCGACGGGAAGCACCAAGGAGGAAGTGAACGCTCCGTCATGCCTCCCTGAGCATTCACCTTGACGGGGCCGACGGCGGATTTAGCAACGCCATTGGAAGAGAGGCAAAGGCACGGAGCGCTGCGATTGGACGCGAGGGCTCAGCCTGTTGCTGGGCTGTTTCCATGGAGATCACAATCACCGTTTCCCTGTCACATTGGTACCCAGGAAAATGGAGAGGGGGAAGTGTTTAGGGGAGATGTGTGTGTGTGTGTGTGTGTGTGTGTGTGCGTGTGTGTGTGTGTGTGTGTCTGTGACAAAGGGTTTAGAGACACACACAAAACAGAAAAAGTGAGTTGGGTATAATTTGAGAAAAAAATGATTGAAAAAGAGGAGGGCAGGCAATGGGTATGAAAGGCAAAAGGTTGGGAGAAGAAAAGGGGTGCAGAGAGAAAGTGGGTAAACAGACAGAGAGAGAGAGCGAGAGAGAGACTCTGATTGATAAAAGAGAGGGGAGGGGGGGCGGAATTGAAGAGAGGTAGAGAAACTTAGGGATTGTGGGTTACAGAAAGGAATGCTAGGATTGCTGTAGTTTAAGATGGCTGACACGCTCATCTTACAGCCAAATATGTCTTTCCTCCACCTCACCAGTAAGAATTATGAGGTCATTTAAAAGCATGGTCTTCTACAATAAAGTATCGGGTTTTTTTTTTTATTAGAAAAATGACTGGAAAGTATGTATAAAGAGGAAGCAGGTGCTGGTACCAGTGAAGAGGGTCTAAACAAAATGTTCAGTCTTATTTCCCAAAAATCACAGAAACCATATCCATACAGAGAGATATACAGAGATATATTCATTCTTTGAGAGCTAGAGAGAAATCAGAGTTCTAAGAATGAGGGAGAGGATAGGATGGGGAGCTAATAGCCAGCGCCATGGAAACCTCAAAGCAGTATTGATTTAGCAGTCATCCAGGGCTTCAGTTTTTACACACACACACACACACACACACACACACACACACAAACACACACACACACACACACACACTCTCTCTCTCCTTGTTCATAAGTACTTTCCTTATGATTGCAATCTCTATGTAAAGATAATCACATCCTACCTTGTCAATCAAACGCTGAACTTGGGAGGTACTGTACAGTGTATATTCTTGGTTCAGGTCTTACTGTTCTCACTGCATATTTCATAATTCTATATGAATAAGCAACATGGGCAATACGGTATATTTCGGTTTGGGTCTGTTGCTGCAGACTTCTAATTTGGAACAAGAACATCCAATCTCTACAGCACCGGAGGTTGAACTCTACCGTGCATGCTGTCTTTAACACCTCCACTAAGACCACCCCATGTGAAAATACGTATGGCATATCTGGTCGCACTACTATGAATTGAACGCCTTTGGATAACTGAAATGTATTTCACATTTGAGTGATACTGCAAAATTAGATGGGCAATACTGGGGCAACTTTAGACCCCTCCACGGCTTTCTGTGTGTCTACACGTGTGCATATGTGTAACCTTCAGGCTGTTTCCTTGGGGACATGTTCATTTACAGAACAACTTGAGAAGAAGTGTAATGGCAACTCCCCCTTCTTTCTCTCCCTATCTGTTGAGTCACTTTTAAAGCCCTCTGCTGGTAAGCCGTTGGCATTGCATTTACTACTTCCCAATGTGTGCAGTGTCTAAATTCCAATATATTACACAGAATGTACAAATTAAAAGGCAGTTATAGATACATGAGCTAAGACACACTATAACTAAGACTAGGAAGTCTTAATACCACATAAATGTAACTCGTGTTCAATGCAGATTGTTGTCAAATTAAATTATGTGATCCTGAAAAGTGATGGTGCTGAAGTGAAAAAAAATATTTCTTTGGTGTCGGTATAAGCTGTGATAAAGGCCATTCTTATAAATGAATAATTGGAAAATAAATACTGCCTGAACATGGATTTCCCTGATCTGACAGTTGCAAACCTCTTAAAACGCACCATCTAGATGTTACCTGATTTGGCAGTTGAAAAAAAGTAGATTCTTCAGAGATTTAGACAACCCTGGTGCTTGATAGAGACCATTAGTTACCACTGGAGCAGTAGCGCAGCCATGCCCACCAAATCAGATCTCTTCTTTTTGAATAGTAGGCTATACATTTAAAATGAGAATCCAACATCGGAAGTTGGCGGCCCCAATCACATTACATTGTTTAGGGTGATGCTGCTGAGTCTGTGGCCTTTGTCAGATTTAATAGTATGCTCAAGATATAGTTGCATACACATCATGTAATCCATTAGTTGTGTGACCTATTAGTTGTGTGCTCTAGTAATTGTGTGACCTATTAGTTGTGTGATCTAGTAATTGTGTGCTCTATTAATTGTGTTCTCTATTAATTGTGTGATATTAACGAAGTCTGTAGCAGAAGAACAAGAGTGAGTGAAAACAACAGCTAGACTATTGAAGATAGGAGCAACCTTGGAAGCAGAGAGAAATGAGAGTGCTGTAAAGGAGGGGCTGGTTGTAAATCTGGAAGGCCTCTGATGCTTGTGAGAAGAGAGACCTGTTTAGGCAGAGGAGCACGGTACCAGGTGGGAGACTGTTGAAAGTTGTGGACCAAGGTCAAGGAGGGACCCGGGCTTAGGAACAGCAACAGATTGCTGGTCAGAACCGATTCTTATCTGCAATTAAGAAGTCAGCAGACAGGGTGCAACTTTCTATAACAGCTAGAGACAAAGGAAGAGAAATCAGACTGGCAGAGGGAACTGGGGCGTCACAGTCCTCTCCACTCTCCTTATATTCAGCTTTGCGGGATATGAGCTAAAAGGTAAAGGTGCGAATGAATAACTATATGCTGATGCTTATTAGCTAATATAGTATGATGTGTAATACCGTGTATCAGATCTGATTAAATACATTTGACTTATACATGTCTCTGTTGTGATCCTTCCTCTGGAATAACGGACCCGATGAGAGAGGAGGCCAAAAGGTCTATCTCGACACCTTTAAACAAAATGTGAAGCTTGAAATCAGATCTTCGTCTGATCTCTTGCTCTCAGGATTTTCTGTTGAAAATTGGCTAGTTAGTTACAGAACATTGGTGCCGATAATAAAAATGGCTAAACAAAGCAGTTTGTTAAAAAAAATACTTTGAACACAACCTGAACCTCCAACAGATTCACCTCAACCATCACATACAAACTCAGTCTGGCCATCACGTCTAGTCTCGCAAGCGCAGGCCGCCGTGTCAATATGTTAGCTGTGTGGCCGCACTGCTATAATCGCATCTCTTTGCTGTGATTGCTGTGCCATTTCTATGAGTGTTTTATTTGACTTTGCCTGTCATATCTGTGGATTTCAAAAGTGAGGCCATCAGAGGCTGTGTCATGAATATTGTCTGTTTTTACGATACAGTTCTGACCGTCCCCATTTCTTAAGTCACTTTAAATCCCCATTACAGTGTGGATTGGTGCTAGTTAAATGTATTGAAATCCAGAGCTGGCTCAGTGTGATTGGTTCTGGGCCCGCCCAGTCTTCTCCAGGTCCCCCAACACATTAATTCTCGGCTACGCTACTGCACTGGAGCAAGCGGAAGAGATGAATACGCCTTTGAAAAAACAACCGGCTATGTCTTCACAATTAGACGATTGTAAAAGTTGACCTTATGTCCCAGATTCAACCCTTTTATGCTGGGTGTGACAGGGTCATATTGTGGCACTGCGATGTCGGGAGCTAACCTTAGAGGTGTGGAAGAGAAGAAGTGGCACAACAGCATTAATATTGCCAATACAATACACTTCAACGTCAAGATACATGGTCCTGGAGAGAAAAAATGCTGCACGTAAACAATTACTTGAATTACAATAAAATGAGCAACGTGCTATGCAAGCTCGGTAAGTTAGCTAGTAGTTAATGTCATCGAAAGCCCATCACACAGACCATGTAGCGCTAAGCAGAGGTGTCATGCACCCAATTATTTGGGGAGGGGGACACAGTTTCACAACTCTATTTACTACATGCTGCTTTAGCATAGCCGATATTGTGATTTGATTTCCAACCGTTGTCTTAAGCAATTGAGGGGGGCACGTGTGAATAGGCCCGACGCCTCTGGTTCCAACCGACATGTTACATACAGCGCGTTGCTGGCCAGCCTAAACAACTGCTACCATGGCCGAAAGAGATATTTAAATGTGAAGGCAGTGCATGCCTCGCGGGTCCCTCCCCTACGCCACTGAGTCGACAATCTGTATCAACCAGAATGAGGGAGTTAATGAAGGTCTTCCCAGTACAGCTGGATTCAGTGGCATGGCAACCATAACGTCAACACGCCACACAGACTTCAGACGTTATGATCACGACTAACTGTCTCCACTATAATCTACTAAAGGACAGCTTGTGTATCAGTAAGGGAGATTTCCCTTAATTTCTCAATTCAAATTAAATCTCTCAGCACATAATTAATTGGCATAGGAACAGATTTTTAGCGGTGGCCATTTTACAACGGCCTTCCTCGGCTTTACCACAGGGGGGCAGCATTAACCTCCTCTTGGTTCACTTTCTTATCTCTTATGTTCCAGTACCTTGTGTCAACAGGGTTACTTGGCTGCCTGGATATTCAGACAACCTCCTGGAGGCGCAAAAGCAACTGTGATTATTTGCCCCCATCCCTTGCATGTGTGCTTTTTTCTGACTGTGTGCTAGACACGCCTATGTATACTTGTGTTTCTGTGTGTGTTTTAGTCACACTTGCCAGCGCCTGTTTGGGAGTTTGTGTGTGTTTGTTCCAGGCTCAGCAGTTGGCAAAAAAATACTACAGTGCTTAAGTTTCCTGTCGTGTTCCCGCTTTGAGGGGAAAGACTAATCCACCTAGATTTGCCAATCTTAACAGCAGCCGCCTCAAAGGCTAAGCATACCAGCCAAAAAAAAAAAATCACAAACAGGGTTTCAACTTAACTCAGCTTCAGAAACATATTCACGCAAACTAAAACTTTGGGGTACTGATTGCCGAACCGTACCTCCCGGTATGAGGTATCTGAGAAGATTTGAAGGTGTGTCGAAAAATTGCATAAAGATAAAATAAGAAGAGATTAGCAGATCATGGCATATTCTCTGTCGCCAATCGCTGGTTGCTCATTTCTGCTTTTACTTTTAATAGTCCTCAGTCGCATCCTGCTATGTTCTGTTGTTTGACTAAAACCACTGTTGACACAAGACCATCTCCCCCCATCACAACCCATCTCGTCAACAGCAGGCCTGGCTGTGGACTAGCTACGCGGCTAATTAGCCAAGATGGAGGTGAACAAATGCTTGGTGACAGGACTCCGTTAAGGGGTCATATCAGTTATGGCTGATGGGCTAGTGTTAGGGCCTATAGCAGGGACGCCAGATTACGGATGTGCAAAATATGCCTCACAAGATGTTACAGTAAGAGGGTGACAAGGGGGGAAAGCAAGTTTTTGTTACACAAGAAGGTGGCTTCAGACCCCTGGATGCCATCTGTCTGTCTGGACTTTTGTCAGTAAGAGGACATTGAGGTCACAAGAACTGAGGGTCGTTGGAGATTGCAGAAACAGGTTGCTTTAGCAAATAATGTGTCAAATTCAAAAATGTGTTATAATGCTAGAAATGAAAAAAATATTATTAGAAACACCGATAGAAAATGTGTTTTTTCTTTAAAGACATGCTTTTGGTATATATCACAAACGTTGAAAAGAAGGGCTGATATACCCAAATGCTGTCTCTTCGAAGGAGTCAAGGGCTGGAAGTTGATGAAGGCCGGGCAAAAAGGGGTAAAACGCTGGGCCAGTTCCATTTTTAACGTGAGGCGAGTCTCACCAGGGGTGTGTTCCAATACCCATACTAACAGGTAAAGGATTTAGTATATCCCGATACATAGTATGCCAGAAATACCAGGATGTCCTACTGCATCCGGTCGCATTTTGCAGTATGCAAGCTAGCAGGCTTTTCAACCTATTCTGACCCACAATCCTCTGCGAAGCCGAAGATACTTCACATCGACTGAGGCACCTGGAAGGAGCAATGGCAGATGCCGTTGCAAAAATGCAGCACCAACCATTTTTTAATTGTGGACTGCGAGGGATGTATGAGCAAGAGGGTCAAAGTTCAAGGCGTAATGTCATACTAGGCTACATCATCATGTCCTAATTCTATGCATACTGTATGCAACAGTACATACTGTGTAAGGGCAGCTGCAGGACAAACTAAAAGTAAAAAGTAGAAGTATGCGATTTGGGACACAGCACAGGATTCCTATTTAAGTGGCCACTTCAGTAACGTTTTATTTATCATTATCAAGTCAAGTGGACTTGACAAAGTGCACTGCTCAAGGATAACCAGGGACCTTCTGTATAATGTTTGATTCAGTGCAAACCCCACCCAAATAGTTTAGTCAGGGTAGCCTGTCACAGTGTGATGAGCTAGTCATTTCCTCCTCCTGCCACATATTGGAAAGAATTCTGTGACAGATTTAGGTAAAACTCTGCTTGGATGTTTCGCCTTTCAGGAGGATACATGTAGCAAAGCGTCCTTCGCATGGATTGGATCCACACTCGACAGCGAGCAGAAAACTCAGAGGAGAAGTCGTGAGGAGAACTTGAAAAGGTTAACATGGCAAGAATGCAAACGTGACTTCATGGCTTTAGTTTACAGTTTATTCGACAAGACAATGATTCGTAAAACATTTACAGTAAATACGTTTCCCAAAAAGCATACACAATTATAAAGAATATGTGATTAAACAAAAGTAAGATTAAAACTGCATTATCTCCAGTGTTTTTAGCTTTCATCATCATCAAAGATAGCTACCGTGTACTTTCTCTTGTCATCCTGTTCTGAGACGGTAGGAATGCGGATATGAAAACAAAAGCTAAAAATAAAGTAAAGAAGGCACGTCTGGCTCAGTGATGAAAAGCTGTGATGAATGGGTAAGCGATGAGAGAACAAACAGCATGGAGAGAGAGAGAGAGAGAGAGAGAGAGAGAGAGAGAGAGAGAGAGAGAGAGAGAGAGAGAGAGAGAGAGAGAGAGAGAGAGAGAGAGAGAGAGAGAGAGAGAGAGAGAGAGAGAGAGAGAGAGAGAGAGAGAGAGAGAGAGAGAGAGAGAGAGAGAGAGAGAGAGAGAGGGAGAGAGAGAGAGAGAGAGGAGGGGACGGGGAGACGGGATTCAGTTGTCTGGCGTTATCACAGACATTCATAGTTTGTATTTTTGGCATCAAACCTATTAAAAGGAAGCAGGGGAAGGAGGCCTGGTGCTCGGTAGAAAACACCACAGCTCCTGCTGAGCAGGGAGGACTAGAAGCAGATGCTGCAGTGCAGAACACACACACACACACACACACACACACACAGTAATGAAACTAAACGGCTGAGTCATTGGTCTCAGATATCATGGGTCCCAATGATTGTCAATATTTTCTGTGTGCTCGATACAACGTTAATTTCTAAGCGGTTGGTCAATACACAGAACTGTATGTTGCAATAATATATTATACACAATAATATTCAACGCTACGGCAAAACACTAACAAAGAAAAACAAAAACAAAAAATATATATGTATCACAGTATATATAAAAAAAGAAGGGCCATACAATATATCATGTAACTGCATCGTGTTAGCAAGCCCACACAGCCACATGCTGGTAACAAGGACATGATGGCTCTTACTGCAACACCAGATGAAGATGAGCCTTACCCATGGTTCCATGCAGCATGCAAGACATTCGCTTCAAAAGAAAAAGACACAAGAGCCCAAAGTAGACATTCCTTTTGAAAAGCAAACCCCGTTGGGACCACCACCAAAGCCAGCGACGAAGTGATGTAAAAAGTGATTGTCAAACGTTGGAAAACAGAAATATTGCCTCGTGTGCTAACGGTAAAGGTGGTGAGGATTGTGAAAAATAATATGCTAGCGTACTAAAGGATCGGCAGTGATAAACACCCAAATCATTCTTTAAGATTCATCAGTTCCTCCACAGGATTTTTTTTTGTTAAAAGAAACACTATACAGTAAGCATACAGTGAAAGTGTGCTTTAATTTGTGATTTTCTACTCTGCTACTTGCTCAAACTAGACAACATAGCTATAAATAACTGATCTGGCTTGCCAACCTATCAACCTGACAACTTAATGCTCTTGTAGATTTGCTCGCCTCCGGCTCTTTGGCAAACAGAGAACTCAAACTTGAACTGAGCAAGAAACAAGATCAAGCTATCTTTGTAGTACACTGCGGTTTAACCCCACTGTGTGGGGCTGACTGGCTATTTGTCTCAGCGTTAAAACCCCAAAATAACAGGCCACGGCATTCTGGTACCACAGTAAACATATCCATTACTGCCTGCTACGCGCTGCAGTCCAGAAATGCCATTTGTGCTTATGGTGCATGAACAACTGAGAGTAATGCAAAAAGTAAGAGATATTTCACATTCAAGTTTTTTCTTCTTTTTTTTTTTTAAATAAACTTCTCCAGCCATGGAAACGGAGCAAACTGAATTTCAACAAGCCACCAATCATGCCATGCAGAGTAATAGGTATCCACACTGTTCATTTTTATATCTTGAAGAAAGGAATAAAAACATCTTTAGCATTAAGTAATACATGTAAGTGATGTGCCCACTGGAAAAAAAAAGACACCTCTTATATTCAATTTCCCCCCATACAGAGGCACTGGAAACACCTACACTCATTTTTTTTGTATATGTCCACACATTTCACCAACAATATATTAATTCAATACTATATACAGTTTTCCTTGATCTTTTTGTATTCGATGATATCTAGGAAACATACCACAACGCGTAATCATTGATTGCAGATATTTTTTGCACATGGGATATGTTGTTCTTATATTGTCAATTGATTACTTTAAAAAATATATTTTCGAAAACATATTTTCCGATATGTAAAATATTCAGCATATATTAGAGAGCAAGACCACTTTATATTGATTATAAAATGTTAGTAATGGCAGTATATTTCAAAATATGCTGTTTATTTGACATAATATGGGGAAAATACATTTATTTTATTTTGGCATTAATTTGACAAACGTTGGCATTTTCTTTTATGGTTTAGGAGGGGACTGCAAAATCACACCCGGCTAATTATGATTTACTGTATGTGCCATTGTGTATTCTGTGTGCTTAACTGCCAACCGAGATGTCATATTTCATTATCCTAACACAGTCTTGCCAGCTCTTGTCATTTGGAGCTGCCGTTTCATGAGTCACAGTCTTAAATCTTGTCACGTTGCCTTGTTACAGAATCCATAACAATACAACCCCCCTCTCTCGTTAGTGCCTAACGAGCTGCCAAACACCCAGACGATTGGTGTGTTGCTCGTAAGAGCCCTCTAACAGAGCAACAACAAGAATAAGAAAAAAACATAGTAAAAATTTCCCTTTACTGGCACAGAGCGCACGTTCCTACGAGTAAGATCTAGTCCTGGGTGACATTAGGACTATAATACTTTTAGGACCTGACTGTCATGTCTGGTACTTACACATTTATGGGAGAGCTGTGGTTATGTTGATCGAGCAAAGCGGTTACAAACAGATTTAGGGGGTGCCATACATTTTGGACCCAGGTGGGGAGACAGGTCAAATGAAGTAGCTGAGGTTTGTTCTGTGCTGTTCGGGTCAGCCAACTAAAGAACAGGCAGGGTGCTATAGGATGCCTTCCAGGTCGCCTACATTGCAGTAAGGCTTCAAGATTTCACCGCCATTTTAGGGAAAGCATTTTTCAAATTAAGAGCCAACTCTTTCGACCCGGTCTACCCATCTCACTTCCTGATGTCTAAAGGGGACGATGCCATTGGTCAGTGAGCTCCCTACCCATCTGCAATGTAGGCTATCTAGAAAGTTGCCAGGGAAGAGTTCTCGTCGTCATGGCTACACATACATGGCGGCCGACACGAAGCTCTCGCCACGGGACACGGCGGCGGACGCCAGCTCGTGGTTGACCTCCGGGTCGTCGTCATGGTGATCCAGCGGCAGGTCGACGTCGGTGTAGGGCGGGAGGGAGTCGCTGAGGTCGTTAGGGGTTTTGTACAGTGCGCTGTCCTCCAGGACAGGGGGGGCGCCACCGTTCAGAGCCCCACCCGGGGTCGCGTCGTCGTCCAGATCCTGCAATGGACAACAAACCATGAGAATGTGGCTGTGAAAAGAAAGTTGGAAAACAGGCTTAACCAATTGTGTGTGTGAATGTGTGTTTGGGTGTGTGTGTGTGTGTGCGCGCGTACATGTGTGTGTGTGTGTAGGGGAGTGGGGGGTAGACTATTAAAAAAAGTGTGTGTGTGTGTGTGTGTGTGTGTGTGTGTGTGTGTGCGCACGTGTAGACTGTATTTCGAGAAAGAGGGTCAGTGTTTGAGTTGTGTGTGTGTGTGTGTGTGTGTGTGTGTGTGTGTAGACTGTATTTAGAGATATGGGGTCAGTGTTTGAGTTGTGTGTGTGTATATACAGTATGTATGAGTTTGGGCAAAGGGTCTGGTCCTACCGTGATGGGCTCTGTATTGGTCTCATAATAGATTCCTGCCCTTAGAGGATCTCTCTCTGTCAAAGAAGGCTCCGCTGGCTTGTTCAGCTTCAGGTAGAGAACATCAGGTTGATGTGTTAACATGCAGTGTGTGTGTGTGTGTACGCTAAAGTGTAACAGTTACTATTTACAAAGCATCAAATTCTATAGGAATAAACATAATACAAATAGGGCAGCATCTTATCGATCATTTAGTATTTCAGAGGCGTAGAAACAACCATGACCCCCTGACTATATAAAGTACATTTGACACACACTCACACACACAAACACGCACACACAAACACGCACACAGACACAGACACAGACACAGACACACTAACAAAGATGCTAAATGAGTGCACTCCCATAAGCATGCGTACGTTCAGATAGAGAACACAAACACCCCGTGATCAATACCCATTACACCATTAACCCCATTAGGCCTGCCCTAATGGCCTGAGCATCGCTAATAACCGCTCCCATAGACATTACTAATTGACATGGGGTTCATCCACTCACCATTTCTGTGGAGGTGCCGGTCCTCACTGGGGGAGGGGGCTTGTGCTTGGGAGGGCCACTGATTGGACAAGATAAACAAACAGGAAGAGCAGCTAAGTACTCTCATGCTGGCCAGCATAGTTTAACAAGGGGACAAGGAGAAACAGATGGCCGCAGCCACTCACATTAAACAGCCCGAAGTTCTTTTCAAGTACCTTTTGAAAACAGACTTTACAGCGGAAAAACAGGCTTTGTGTTGTTGCTGTTGTTGTTGTTGTTGTTGTTGTTGTTGCTATTGTTTTCTATGTTGAAACGTGTCGAGTGGATCACATGAAACAAACAGAGGGGCCCGAACAAAAGAGAGGGTTGAAAACACGGAGGACACACTCACTCGTTGGCGCTGCGTTTGCGAATGAAGAAGATGAGGGCCCCGATGGTCCCGATGAAGACGAGGGCGCCGATGATGCCGCCGATGATGGCGCCCGTTGGCGGGCCCGAGCTCCGTGTCTGTCGCTTCTCTGGAGGGGAGCGAGAAGGAGACAAAGGGAGAACGGTTACGGTTATCGATTTACTTTCCCTCGTCCTCTCGGAGACAGACCAGCGTCCTTGAACACCCATCTGCTTTGTTTGAGCCCGGCCTGTTTGTATCCTTTGAGTCTTTTCTGTGGCTTTCAAGGTTTGGTTTGCCTGACATCATTACATGAGGCTTTTTGAACCTGGAAAAAAAAGGTTTTTTTAGCAGATAAAATAAAACTAAAGGAACGGGTTTAAGTGATATTTCACGTGTATTCAACGTTGCTGGCCATGTACACTTGCTAACAGAAGGACATTAGAGTTTAGAGTAGGAGCAGGAGAAATGATAAATTGGGGCTGAGGACGACTATGTCTAAATTGAAACACAGAGGAAAAACATGCTCTAGTGGTTTGGATAAAAAGACAGTAAATCTTTGCTAGACAACTTTCTCATCAGCCCTGATTCAAGGCTGACCTTGCCGTCCCTACTCAATTAGGAGTGTGTTTGTGATTTGAACAGGGCGGCGAGGGGACTAAATTGACTGTAAAAGCCTGTCATTAGAGGGTTTTTTTTTTCTGAGAAGAGAGGCGGGCAGTGGCAGTACCCAAGTGTGTCCACAGGGGGAGCTGTGGACGCACACGGGTGTGCTGTGATCCGGCCAAGACTCCAAATAGCATCAAATTAGACATAACTGGCCCTGCCAAAACACCGAGCAGATTGGTGTGTTCCTGGGCACACAGCACAGCTAAACAACAACGCGCTGCTGAAAATCAATGAGTGCGCTTTCTGTTGTAGCTCGTCCAAGTACTCCCTTGCCTTGGCATATTGTCGGTGCTGGACTCCCCCTCAAGACTCACTGGAGAGGCGTGTTTGACAGTCTGTGCGTCTGCTGGTCCACACAGGACACTGGCAAAGAGGGAGGGGGGGGGGTCTTTAATTCTTCCACCTCTCTTCCCTACAATGTACCCATTAAATATCTGTAAATACTATGACGAAACATAAAACGTTTTCTCCTTTTCCTTTACTCCTGGATATTTTATTTCCTTTCCTTTTTCTCGGCTAGAAGGGGAAACACTCTAATGATGCAGGTGTTACGATGCACAGTTATTGAAGTTAGTTTGGAGGCTGAACCTCAACAGGCCGTCCCTTCTCCGGCCACCAGGTGGAGTAAGGCTGCCGCCGCGTCTCGCCCCCCCAGGTTAACGCATGGTAGGACGGAGGGATAGATTGCTTAGGGAGGCTCAATAGGACAAGGCATGCATGCCTATTACTGATTCATGTCTGAAAGGGGGTCCTCTGGGGAATAGACCAGCGGCAGCCAGATAGCGAGCTGGCTGGCAACGCCCAAGTGTGTGTGTGTGTGTGTGTGTGCAGTCATATGTGTCGGAGTGTGTGTGATACAGAGCTTAGTGTCGCGGAGACGTGTCTAGACACACTGTGATCTACAGTGACAGTCACAGACGGCGGAAAGGGGGCCTGCCCTCTCCAACATACACCACCACAAACCCACGAAACGGAGAAAAGATGGAGGGGGGGAAAGGGAGGAGAGAGGGAAGGGAGAGCAAGGGAAGAAGAGGAGGGAGAGGGATGAGAAGATGAAAGGAGAAAAGACAGGTGGGATGGAAAGAGTAGCAGGCGTCCATTCTCCCCCGCATGGAGCGACGGACGGACGGAAAAAAAAGAAAGAGTTGAATCAAGGTAAACGGGTGTTGATCCTCCTTAATTGGTGTTCCGGAACAGCCACACACACACACACACACACACACTCCTACAAATGCGCACACACACCCCGGCGGCCCCGCTAACACACAGCCCGACATGACAGACATGCACTCACAGAGCAGAATAATGACAGGCGGTCTCCCTGGGCGCGGGGTCGGGTCGCTTTCTTCAACACCACAGATCAAAGTTTGCATTCGAGTCGTTTACTCTTGATGTCTCGCTTCAAAAAACAAACGGCTATTCTCGATAAGTAATGAGTCACGTGGCGGCTTCAAACGCAGGCGGCCAACGGGGGAGGTAGAGTGGGCCCGAGGGCGGGATTATGTCAGGGAAGGCGATCTGATTGGCGGAAAGGAAGGGTGCAAGCAAGGTTAGAGAGTTAGAGGAAAGGATGCCATGGAAGTTGGGTGAAAAGAGAAGAAGAGAGATGGCAACAAGAAGAGAGGGAGAGAGTGCGGAGGTGAAGTGAGGAAGAGAAAGGGATGGAGCGACTGGAGAGAGAGTGAAGGGAGGGAGAGAGTTATTGAGCGTAGAAGAGAGGGGAGGGAGGGGGGAAGTGGGAGATGAGGTCGAGGGGAAAAGCAGAATAGGAGAGAAAGGACGAGAGAAAGATTCTCATGATAGTAATATGGGGTGCGGTCGAGAACGTCTTTGTGGACAGCTAACTGATGGGCGTGTGACACACACACACACACACACACACACACACACACACAAACAAACAAACAGGATGACCCACACCTACCTGGAGATTCTATTCAAACACAATTCTCATTTCACAGTCTGGTGGATCTGCAGCATTAGATGAGACCGTATCAAAGCAAACAGTATGTGGGTGGTGCAGCACAGAAAACCTCTCCATCTCTCTGCCTCTCTCTCACACACACACACACACACACACACACACACACACACACACACACACACACACACACACACACACACACACACACACACACACACACACACACACACACACACAGATAGCGCTGCTATGGAGTTAAATCAGGACACGAAATAGCTGGCACAGCCTCGTCTAATAGGCCATGCACCGCTATAGGCTAACACTAAATATAAGATGATGTCTTACTACCGGCATGGAGGTAGAGTGACAGGGATGATAAGGGGTGGGGGTGGGGGGGGCTAGAGTGGTGGGGTAGGGTGGCGGTAGAGCGACAGGGATGGAGGGAGGGAGTAAGGGAAATGGGGGGGGGGGGGGTGGTATGGATGGGTAGAGCTGTCAGGTAGTAGAGCAACAGGGATGGATGGAGGGAGAGAAGGAGGGAAGAGACGGAATGAATCTGTATAGGGCGGAGTTAGAGAGACAGGGATGGATGGAGGGAGGGATGGAATGAATCTGTAGAGCTGTGAAGTAGGGCGGAGGTAGAGAGACAGGGATGGATGGAGGGAGGGATGGAATGAATCTGTAGAGCTGTGAAGTAGGGCGGAGGTAGAGCAACAGGGATGGATGGAGGGAGGGATGGAATGAATCTGTAGAGCTGTGAAGTAGTGCGGAGGTAGAGAGACAGGGATGGATGGAGGGAGGGATGGAATGAATCTGTAGAGCTGTGAAGTAGGGCGGAGGTAGAGAGACAGGGATGGATGGAGGGAGGGATGGAATGAATCTGTAGAGCTGTGAAGTAGTGCGGAGGTAGAGCGACAGGGATACAAAGAACCCAAAAGTGGTTTAGAAGAAGAGGACTTTAAAAGGGCCGTCAGGCCGTCAGAGAACAGGCGAGTGATAGGGAATGTCTCTGTCTCTGTCTCTGTCTCTCATCACACTTCTTTCTCTCTGCTCTCCCTCCTCCGTCTTTCCTCGTGGGTTTTATTTCATTTTTTTTAATTCCCTCTCCTCCACACTCTGTTGCTCACTTGCTTCTC
Organism: Aplochiton taeniatus; assembly: GCA_017639675.1. Classification (NCBI taxonomy): domain Eukaryota; kingdom Metazoa; phylum Chordata; class Actinopteri; order Galaxiiformes; family Galaxiidae; genus Aplochiton; species Aplochiton taeniatus. The sequence goes on from CM030182.1 coordinate 12,280,135, forward strand.
TGCTGGCACACCAGCTCAAAGGAGCTCTTGGAACCTTTTCTGCTCTTGTTCTCTTGTAGACTCCGACTCCCTCCTCGTTCTCCCACTCATGTGAACTGGTCCCCTCGTGGCCGCGCTCCCACACACACGCACACGCGCACGCGCACACACACACACACACACACACACACACACACACACACACACACACACACACACACACACACACACACACACAGAGAGCTACACGTGCTCAACAGTAATGGGCAAATACCCAGAAATAAAGCTTAAAACCTTTCAAGAGGTTCTAAATGCCATCACAGCAAAATACTGTCATCATTGAAGAATAAGGATAATCATGGTGACGATCAGCGATCAACAATCATGGTGATGACCACCTTGCGTTCCATGAAGTACACTGGTAAAAGCTTGTCATTCTTTTCAAAAGTTGACTTTCTGGCTGCCGGTGCCATGAGCGAGCCAAGGAGGGAGGGAATGGCTGACTGAAAGAGAGAGGGGATCAAATTAGAAAGGAGAGAGCAGAGTGGCCTTTAAAAGCTTTACAAATGGTGATAATTGAGACACGCAGTTAAAGTGTGGCATGGCAAGATGAAGCATCGCCTCCGCGCGCACGCACACACGCACGCACACACACGCACGCGCGCACGCACGCATACACACATGTACGTACGCACACGCACACACAAACACAAACACAAACAGACACACACAAACAGAAAGAAGACGCATTACCCCTTTCACTGCCTTGTGCTTAGTTGGCTGAAAGGGGATTACTGTTGACAACATCTCAAACCCCCGCTAACAAACGCGCGCTCTCACACACACACACACACACACACACACACACACACACACACACACACACACACACACACACACACACACACACCCTGGGGAGTTAATCTGACGCGATCTTTAACATATCACAAGTCTCTTATCTCCACTTTGCTCACCCAGCAAGTGAACATGCACGCACACACATGCTCACACGCTCACACACACACGCGCACACAGTGTCTTAGACCTTTAGTATACCCAGAGATGAGAATCGACCAGGCTCGTTCAGTCGTGACGGTAAGTGTTAATACACCTCCCACATAATCATTTTCTGTGTGTGTGTGTGTGTGTGTGTGTGTGTGTGTGTGTGTGTGTGTGTTTATGAGTGTGTGTTGGTGTGTGTGGGCTGTTTCGTGTGCCGGATATCTCTAGGTCTTGGATAAAGCATCACTTTTGAACCGTTTCCTGTGCCAGTGATCCCTACTGTGTGTTTGCACCAAGCATGTGTACGTTTGTGTGTGTCTCCTCCCATCTGCCAACCCACTTAAAAGATTACAGAGCACACACACACACGCACGCACATAAACTCCTACTTCCCTCCTTGAATAGCATCCGAAGGACTTAAAACGGCGTTGGACATGACACGATCTACTGCAGATGAGTTTGTATTTTGCAGAAAGACCACGAGGAGAGGAGAGGAGAGGAGAGGAGAGGAGAGGAGAGGAGAGGAAACAGGGAGGGGCAGAAAGTTCAACTTAATAAATACATTCGAGAAGAGGCAGCAAGTGCTAAAGTGCTATCGTCTTTCTGAAAATACCCCAGACTCTTCTTTGAACCTCTGAAACAACCTCAGACTCTTTTCTGTAACAACCTCCAACTTCTCTCTCAACCTCTGAAACAACCTCCGACTTCTCTCTTAACCTCTGAAACAACCTCCGACTCCTCTCTGAATCAACCTCCAACTTCCCTCTTAACATCTGAATCAACCTCCGACTCCTCTCTGAATCAACCTCCGACTCCTCTCTGAATCAACCTCCAACTTCCCTCTTAACATCTGAATCAACCTCCGACTCCTCTCTGAATCAACCTCCGACTCCTCTCTGAACCTCTGAACCAACCAACCGAGGGCCGTCATGCTCAGATGGGAGAGGAGGAAAAGATGGCCTCCAGAAGAAAAACCTAACTGTAACAACAGAAAGGATTTTGTTGTCATGTAACTATTAGGTATTTTTTTTCTGAAGGCCATCTCAGTCTCTCTCCCCCCTTTGAGGTCAGGGTGGCGGTTCTGTAGACCGCCCATGGTTTTGGGTTGGAGGACTGCTGGCGGGCCCGACAGGAGGGAGAGCACCAGCTGGGTGCCGTGCCAACAGCCAGCTGTCTGTGTTACCTGGTAACGGCGCATAGCTAATGAGCTCAGGGAGTGTTGGACCACAGAGGCATCGTGGGAAGGTCACAAAGCCAAATGTGCAGACAGGGCTGATGCCATGAGAGCTGGGAGCGCCTGGCTTACATGCACGCACACACACACACACGCGCACACGCACACACACACACACACACAGACACACACACACACACACACACACACACACACACACACAAGCTTTGAGGAGGGTCAAGGACGGGGATTTGACAGAAGACAAGAGGCCACAAACAATGTGGGTGCCAAGTAAATAATACAACAGACATGCACCACACACACACACACACACACACACACACACACACACACACACATCAAATTGAGCTCAGGCTAATCTGGAGAGATTTCCTGTCCCTCTTCCCTCGGTTGGCTCAAACATTTAAACTGTCTTGGAGATTAAGTTAATGTCAGTGACATGGCATCTGTGTGTGTGTGTGTGTGTGTGTGTGTGTGTGTGTGTGTGTGTGTTTGATGCGTGAAAATTGACGAAAGTGGAAGTGCCAGTGTTGCTAACTTTAGATGTATGGTTGTGTCAGTCTGTCTAGCCACCAGTCTTATCAAAACAGTGTGCATCAATCTGTCTATTCAAGCTATCTGTATCTCTGAGTGTGTGACTGGGTATGTGTAAGTGTATGTGTGTGTGTGTATATGTCTGTGTGCACGGCTGTTTGTGCGTCTCAGCATGATGCTGATCTCCTCTCTCACCTCCCCAGGGAACAGTATGCTTCCTGCCATCTAGTGCCACCGCAAATCACTCACACACACACACACACACACACACACACAAACACACACACACACACACACACACACACACACACACACACACACACACACACACACACACACACACACACACACACACACACACACAGGGCTCAAGCCTCCTCTCTGCCTGGGGGCCCATCACGGCCCCTGCTGTCCTTGGAACCCCAGCGGTCATCTGTCCCCGACTGGCTGACCTTCTCACATACACACACACGTAGGCAGAGTTAAACAGCCACACAAACACAAACAGAGGGAGGGCATATTGACTGGCACCCACCCACGTACACACACACACACACACACACACTAAGCGCACACCATTATAAAACGCCTCCTCCCCTCTCTCTCATGGGCCCATATACAAACACGGCTTGTTGCCATGAGACCGAGAGACATGCTGGCACAAACTGCTTAAACATGCATCGCAGACGCCCAACCAATAAATCAAGCCACTTGATGCATGCAGAACTTGGTTGGCACACAACGCGTTGCTTTGTGCCCACGGTTTTACAGGACAGCCAATAGAAGAGCAGATCAACGGGGACCGCAACGTCCGGGCTGCGTCTGTTTTCCGAGTCGCTGGCGGCCGTTAGGAGAAGGTGCCGCCGTGCGCGTCGAAAGTTGTATACGCACGTGGACGGGCATGAGGACGGGCATTTATATGTACGGGCGTTTGTCGCCCACGGATGTCATCTTCTAAAACGGTTGTCCTGCCGCTGAAATAGATTGTGGAGAGTGTGTGTGTGTGTGTGTGTGTGTGTGTTGGTGTATGTTGCTGTTGGCAATGCTAGCATTGACCTCTGACAAAACTCGACTATCCACCTCTTGTGTACTGTGGGGAAAAAACTCACACAAGACATTTGAAGAGCCCCCCCCTCCCCCCCTTAGCAGTAAGTTACACACACCCAGTAAGTTACACACACACACAAACAAACAAAATCCTTGCAGGACTAACAGCTGATTTTTCTTCCTCGGCTCGCCTGCCTGGCGAGGAGCAAGCGTTTCATCATCCACTGCCCACCTTTTTCCTCTGCCCCTCCGCCCTGCTCCCCCTCTCACACTCATACATCACCTCACACTTGGTTCAGTTCTTTCGCTCCGCACTTTGAAAGCTGTTTTTCCCTTCTACCCCCATCCCACCACCCCACACACTTCCCTGATTCTCACCCCTCCTTTCACTCTCTGCAGGATTCTACTGTCTTTCTAGACCCTTTAATCCACCCTCCCTCCCCCGCCTCTCTTTCTAGGCAACGATGGTTTTCCTCACTGGGAGGTCAGGCGCAGGTTTCCAGGGGTGAGGCCCCCAGTGCACTCAACTCCCATTGAAGGTCCATCAGGACCGGCAGACACCTCACCTTTGCTCTCCTCTCCTCTCTCCCTGCGCGTTGGACCGCCAGCCCGCCGGCATGGACAATGACCACAGAGAGCGAGTGTGTGAATGGAGAGTGAAGAAAGAGAGAGAGAGTGAAGACTGACGGAGAGGGGTGTGTAGAGATAGATAAGAGTGAGATATGGAAAGAGCTGAGAGAGACGAGAGAGAGAAAGAGAGAAAGAAAGAGTGAGGGAGGCAGGGAGAGGCGGGGGTGTTCTGAGTGTAACGAGAGTCTGCTGAGAGCCAGGTGCTAGCCGTGCGGTGTGCTGAGCCTGGCTGTTTGGTAGAGTAAGTGTGTCAGGTTATGATCGGGGAGGAAGGGAGGGAGCGAGACAGGGAGGGAGCGAGGGAGCGAGAGAGCGAGCGAGCGAGGTAAAGTGTTACCTCAGACACCCCATTTCGTACTCATACTGACTGTCATTTTCTGAAATTGACTTCTATAAACACACATCAAAAGTGCATAAAGAAAGGGAGGATTTCAATGGAATCCTATTCGTCCACACCATCTCGACAGGACTTCCGAATGTAAGTGTCGTTAGGTAAGGCAGATCCCGCACGCGGACGGCCGCCCGTGATTTGAGTGGATAAGCTGAAAGTGGAAAAGGAGAAAAAGATCAACAGATTTGATCCTGTTTAACGTTCTGCCTTACACTTCCTTCAGCCCAAAGAATGACTTCATTTCTGCCCCAACAGTGAAACCTGGTGTCTGGGTGACAAACAAGCATTACGGCGTTGCTTTCATGGTTAAAAACAATTTTCGTTCTGCTGTAATTATAGACTGGCTGTGGAATGCTAATCACTAGACACCCCACAAATGCAGACAAATGCACAGACACAAAGCCCCACACACAGAATTGCTGTCTCTCTTACACAGGCAATGCACAATAATTGCAGAAACATCGTTTACTTCCCATAAATACAACTTTCCTGGGGGAAAGGTGCTCAATTAACACTGTAGATCGCTACCGCCATCACAGGAGCGAGGAGAGCCTGGTTGGCAAAGGCTTTCCACGACCACACACTAAATGCTCTCTGCCTGGCTCTCATGCCCACCAGTGTGTGTGTATATATATATATATATATACATATACATATACATATACAGTGGGGCCAAAAAGTATTTAGTCAGCCACTGATTGTGCAAGTTCTCCTACTTAGAAAGATGAGAGAGGTCTGTAATTTTCATCATAGGTACACTTCAACTATGAGAGACAAAAATGAGAAAAAAAAATCCAGGAAATCACATTGTAGGATTTTTAAAGAATTTATTTGTAAATTATGGTGGAAAATAAGTATTTGGTCACCCACAAACAAGCAAGATTTCTGGCTCTCACAGACCTGTAACTTCTTTAAAAAGGTCTTCTGTCCTCCACTCGATACCTGTATTAATGGAACCTGTTTGCCCTCGTCATCTGTATAAAAGACACCTGTCCACAGCCTCAAACAGTCAGACTCCAAACTCAACCATGGCCAAGAGCAAAGAGCTGTCGAAGGACACCAGGAAGAAAATTGTAGACCTGCACCAGGCTGGGAAGAGTGAATCTGCAATAGGCAAGCAGGTTGGTGTGAATAGATCAACTGTGGGAGCAATTGTAAGAAAATGGAAGACATACAAGACCATTGATAATCTCCCTTGATCTGGGGCCCCACGCAAAATCTCATCCCGTGGGGTCAAAATGATCATGAGAACGGTGAGCAAAAATCCCAGAACTACACGAAGGGACCTGATGAATGACCTGCAGAGAGCTGGGACCAAAGTAATAAAGGCTACCATCAGTAACACACTACGCCGAGAGGGACTCAAATCCTGCAGTGCCAGGCGTGTCCCCCTGCTTAAGCCAGTACATGTCCAGGCCCGTCTGAAGTTTGCCAGAGAGCATATGGATGATCCAGAAGAGGATTGGGAGAATATCATGTGGTCAGATGAAACCAAAATAGAACTTTTTGGTAAAAACTCAACTCGTCGTGTTTGGAGAAAGAAGAATGCTGAGTTGCATCCCAAGAACACCATACCTACTGTGAAGCATGGGGGTGAAAACATCATGCTTTGGGGCTGTTTTATTGCAAAGGGGACAGGACAACTGATCCGTGTTCAGGGAAGAATGAACGGGGCCATGTATCGTGAGATTTTAAGCAAAAACCTCCTTCCATCAGTGAGAGCATTGAAGATGGAACGTGGTTGGGTCTTCCAGCATGACAATGATCCCAAACACACCGCTTGGGCAACGAAGGAGTGGCTCCGTAAAAAGCATTTCATGGTCCTGGAGTGGCCTAGCCAGTCTCCACACCTCAACCCCATAAAAAATGTGTGGAGGGAGTTGAAAGTCCGTGTTGCCCAGCGACAGCCCCAAAACATGACTGCTCTAGAGGAGATCTGCATGGAGGAATGGGCCAAAATACCAGCTACAGTGTGTGCAAACCTGGTGAAGACTTACAGGAAACGTTTGACCTCTGTCATTGCCAACAAAGGTTATGTTACAAAGTATTGAGTTGAACTTTTGTTATTGACCAAATACTTATTTTCCACCATAATTTACAAATAAATTCTTTAAAAATCCTACAATGTGATTTCCTGGATTTTTTTTCTCATTTTTGTCTCTCATAGTTGAAGTTTACCTGTGATGAAAATTACAGACCTCTCTCATCTTTCTAAGTAGGAGAACTTGCACAATCAGTGGCTGACTAAATACTTTTTGGCCCCACTGTACATATATATATATATATATATATATATATATATATATATATATATATATATATATATATATATATATATATATATATATATATACACACACACACACACACTACCGCACAAAAGTTTGGGGTCACTTAGAAATTACTTACTTTCAAAAGATCTTTTTTTTTTTTTTTCAAATAAAATAACATTAAATTGAACAGAAATGTTGTTTGCTAATCCAAGTTTATCATGTTAAAAGGATAATTGACCATTAGAAAACCCTTGTGCAATTATGTTAGCACAGCTCAAAACTGTTGATTGTGCTGATTAAAGAAGCAATAAAATGTGCCTTCCTTAGGCTAGTTGAGTATCTGGAGCATCAGCATTTGATGGTTCGACTATGGTCTCTAAATGGCCAGGAAACTTGTAATTCTTCTGAAACTCGTCAGTCTATTCCTGATCTGAGAAATGAAGACTATTCCATGTGAGAAATTGCCAAGACACTAAAGATCTCATACAACGGTGTGTACTACTCCCTTCATAGAACAGCACAAACTGGCTTTACCCAGAATAGAAAGAAAAGTGGGAGGCCCCGGTGCACAAGTGAGCAAGAGGACAAGTACATCAGAGTCTCTAGTTTAAGAAACAGACGCCTCACAGGTCCTCTACTGGCAGCTTCATTAAATGGTGCCCACAAAACACCAGTCTCAATGTCAACAGTGAAGAGGTGACTCCTGGATACTGGCCTTCTAGGCATAGTAGCAAAGAAAAAGCCATATCTGACGCGGATAAAAGGAAAAGATTAAGATGGGGTAGAAGAACACGGACGTTGGACAGAGGAAGATTGGAAAAAGTCTTATGGACACACAAATCAAGTTTCATGTGGGTGGATCACACAGAAGAACATTTGTGAGACACAGAGCAGATAAAAAGATGCTGGAGGAGTGCTTGACACCATCTGTCAAGCATGGTGGAGGAAATGTGATGATCTGGGGGTGCTTTGGTGCTGGTAAATTGGGATATTTGTATAGGGTAAAAGGGATCTTGAATAAGGAAGGCTATCACTCCATTTTGCAACGCCATGCCATAACCTGTGGACAGCCCTTGATTGGAGCCAATTTCGTCCTACAACAGGACAATGACCCAAAGCACAGCTCCAAACTATGCAATAACTATTTAGGGAGGTAGCAGTCAGCTGGTATTCTGTCTATAATGGAGTGGCCAGCTCAGTCCCCAGATCTCAACCCTATTGAGTTGTTGTGGGAGCAGCTTAACCGTGTGGTCCATAGGAAGTACCCATCAAGCCAATCCAACTTGTGGGAGGTGCTTCAGGAAGCATGGGGGGAAATGTCTTCAGATTACCTCAACAAATTGACCACTAGAATGCCAAGGGTCTGCGAGGCTGTAATTTCTGCAAACGTTTTTGACGAAAGCAAAGTTTGAAGGACAAAATGATTATGTCTAACCATGTCAATGTCTTGACTATATTTTCTATTCATTTTGCAACTCATTTTATAAATAAAAGTGAGAGTTTTCCTGGAAAACATGACATTATCTGTGTGACCCCAAACTTTTGAGCGATAGTGTATGAATATATATATATATATATACACACACACACAGTATATACACACACCAATGGATGAATGCGGGGCCAGACATTCGGGCTCCAGAAGGCCACCGACATGGTCGCCTTTTCCGACGACCATCGGCACAGTCCTGTCCGTGGCGGCACTAGGGCACTTAGCCCCGTCCTGATGGACTGATGGGGAGGAAGTCATTTCAGGAGCGTTCTGTCTGGCTCCTCAAATTAGACCGGAACACCGGAGATAGAAGTGACATTCCGCTTTCTAGTTTGTGTAGCGTGACCTTTCAGACAGACAGACGCCTCTGGAGGAAGGCAAATGTCAGATAACACCTGATCTCGAGAGGGTAACAATCTGACGACGAGACTGCTCAGTCCTCCCACGTAGCCCAACGCTATTTAGAGAAAGCGTGCGGCTTAACTCGAGAGAGGGGATCGTATACATATAACTATAGACAGCAGGGGGGGAGATTCTACCTGCAACCTCTCCATAATCCCTTCGTAGAGGAGCCCTTTCAGAGTCCACAGTCAGCCTAATGCAGCATGTCAAACACCAACACAGTTCTATTCATGTTTAACTTGGGCACATCCAGAAGCCTAAATTCAAAAGACCGTAGGCGAGCCGTTTCATGCAGACGGCAAAATGTCCCGGGGTCTCCGGGTGGAAAAGGTCGGCGAGCCCCGCGGGCGTTTCACAAAAGGGGACTGAATTGGGTGATTGTGGAGCGCCCCAGAGAGACGTGCTCCGGCGGAAACAAAAGGGCCGTGGCAACCATCCAGCGGGCTGATGACCAGGTGCATTAGTGGCTGCCTGTGGTGACGCACTCCCTGGGCTGTGGGTGGGATCGACACCTATGTCCTACAGCAGGATGGAGGAGGAGAGGCTCCTCGTACACGTACACACACACACACACACACACACACACACACACACACAATACACAAATGTCTGTACTTCACACACACACACACATATATAGATACATACATACATACAAGCGGTATATGAAATAGTCATCCTTAGATCAAGGCTGTAAACAGCTTAATGAATCCCTTCCCAGGGACACGGCGGTGCTGTACACACACACTGAAAAAGAAACACAATGGCAGTCCCGCATCAACAAAGTCATTAACACCTCAGATACCTCAAAGATATTTCAAGCGCACACACACACACACACACACACACACACACACACACACACACACACACACACACACACACACACACACACACACACACACAGGAGGTGCCGTGTGCAGGTGGCTTTCGCAGTGTGCTCTGGTGTTTTGTGAAAAGCAGGTATACACAAAGGTGTGAACAACACATGCTAACTTCATGAGGAAAACAGCACAGAGAAAGAGTCAGACGTTCAGCGTTTACTCTGTAGCTACACTGCAGAGTGCCACCATAAAGGCAAACATGAATAAAACACACACAAGCATGCACACACACGCGCCCACAATAGCAAGCCACGGGAATGTTTCCTACACAGACCTACTCCATGCTTAATGTCGGTAAATCGCAGAAAGCATTGGCCATTAATATGTCTGAATGACACACAGCAGCACAGAATGCAAAGATACAGCCATGACTCTGTGTGTGTGTGTGTGTGTGTGTGTGTGACAGTAAACAGTAGCGGTCCATTAGGCAGGATCGGTGAGTGCCGAGGAGAATACTGTGATGATGAGTAGAGAACTAAGGTCGTGTCCTTAGTGAGCAACACTACAGCGGCTGCTAATGGAGGAGGAGCACAAAGGAGGAGGAGTACAAGGAGGAGGAGAACGAGGAGGAGGAGGACCAGGAGGAGGAGGAGCAGGAGAATGAGGAGCAGGAGGAGAATGAGGAGGAGGAGGAGAATGAGGAGGAGGAGGAGCAGGAGAATGAGGAGGAGGAGGAGGAGGAGCAGGAGAATGAGGAGGAGAATGAGGAGAATGAGGAGGAGGAGAATGAGGAGGAGGAATAGGTGAACGAGGAGGAGGAGCAGGAGAATGAGGAGCATGAGGAGGAATAGGAAAGCGAGGAGGAGGAGGAAGGGAGCCCACGGGATTGGACAGCCCTTTGTTGTAACCTGACGGCTGACAGCTGTGGAAGCTGGAGCCCATTTTGCCGGTAACTGGAGAGCCCGGTCACGGTACGCACTACGCTGGTAACCGTATATCCAAGCCACACGGCAGCCTGCACAGCAGGCTCACAGGGCGCGGTGCCTTAGAACGCCGAAGCGATTACTCGCCCCTTCACAGAAAGGCGAGAAGCACGTTGTTTGGACTGTGAACGCCAACCCGACAAAACACAGGAGAGGACGACAGGACACAAGCTTTGTGGGAAGACAGGCGGCCGTTTTATTTTTACTCAGTCACCATTAGGCCAATTTGCCAGCGCAATGTTTGGGTCTCCTATTAGGCTACTGTAATGCTTTTGTTTTGCGGGCACTTTGCTTGCAAAAGCACACCACTGGGCACGCTGTATTGGAAATGGCCTTTACTTGCAGAGCTTTTTAAAAGACGGTTTGAATAGGGTTGGTATTTGCTGGTATTTGCTGCTATTTGTTTGGTTGAATCCTACAGTGCCATTAACATACCAGTACGAAAGATTTAGTTTTTCCCCTTTTCGCCTTTAATTTGGACAGAAATTCAATTGGGAATAAACAAAGACTCCCTACATTATCATACGGTTTCGTAAAAAAAAAAGGATGGTCTGCTTACAAAGTCGTGGATGTGAGGGGGGGTGGGGGGGGCGGGGGGGGGGGGCGTTTGGTACAGTCATCGATGACTCCCACCCACCTGTGTCTCTGTAGAGTGAGGCGGCCCCCCTCCCCGCTCTGGGGCTGGAATCAATCAAGCAGACGTGCCTCGTCGGACTGGACTCAAGTAGCCGGTGAAATTCCGATAACCGTCCGACGGCTAATTGATGTCGGAGAGGAAAGCCTAATAGAGCGAAATTACATTTCTGTTTTATGTGCTCGTTTATGAGTCGCTTGTGGAAAGGAGGGGGGGGGGGGTCTAATAAATGATGATCTAAGCACTTCCAAGAGGGCTTGTTTTCCTCCCCCCTCCACCATGCTGGAAACACGGTGCCCCCAGGCCCGAGACCCACCAGAATCACAGAGAACCAATTATACACTGTGTAAACCCAGCAAACCAGGTAGCTCGTAATACAACAGTGATCCAACTGGCACTGCCCCCAGCTCAATCCACATGTCTCTGTCTGTCTGTCTGTCTGTCTGTCTGTCTGTCTGTCTGTCTGTCTGTCTGTCTGTCTGTCTGTCTGTCTGTCTGTCTGTCTGTCTGTCTGTCTGTCTGTCTGTCTGTCTGTCTGTCTGTCTGTCTGTCTGTCTGTCTGTCTGTCTGTCTGTCTGCCAGCCAAGTGAATGACATCACAGTGGCAGGATTCCATAAGACAATACCTGCCAATAACCTGCCTGTCACACACACACAGACACACACACATGCAGAGCGAGAGAGAGCTTTTGGGTAGCCACTAGTTTGTGTAGAAATGTAGTCCATTTAGTTTCCTAAATGCTTTTTGTGTGTGTCCATGTTTGAGTACGTAATTTAAGTGTCATCGCTGGCAGCCTCTTTGATGGCATCTCTAAGGGGTTCACCGGTCAAGGTGTCAAAGCTCTTAATAATGAAAGGCTTTAAAGACGTTTAAAAGCCTTCGTGCGTGTTTTGTGTGTGTGTGTGTGTGTGTGTGTGTGTGTGTGTGTGTGTGTGCGCGTGCGTCTGAGTGTGTTTGTGAGCTGATTAGTGTTTAGCAGCATGGCTTGACGTTAATGGGAGGTAATGATACGGTCTAATTACTATGGTGGCTAACCTAGCATGAAGGGAGACCCCAAACGTGTACACACACACACACACACACACACACACACACACACACACACACACACACACACACACACACACACACACACACACACAAACAAACATTTTATTCAGCATGCAAAGGCAGTCACTTGATCCAGACGTTGGGAAGAACAGTAGTCCCGCTTGTGAAGTCATCCATGGATGTCTATAGAACCTGACAGATACTCAGCCTGCTAATCAGTCTCCCTCTCCCTCTAACACACACACACACACACACACACACACACACCTAATGTAATGTAGCTGTCAGCTCACACTTTCCGACCCCACCCCACCCTCACACAAATACGACGTCCAAAATGATTCCCTGCAGTTTTTGCTGATCCTTTTTTCAGCCAACTTTGAGAGCAGAGTGCACACAGCAGGACACACGAGAACAGATTCAAACTTACAGTAACACACACACACACACACACACACACACACACACACACACACACACACACACACACACACACACACACACACACACACACACACACAATCTAGCCCATTCTAATCAGTTAGCTCATTATGATAATGCAGTGCCCTGTGACACTGTGGGAATCCTTTCTGGGGATGTCACCTTGTGGTGCCATGGAGCTGGAAGAGGCTGGCCTGCACTAAGGACGACAGCACAGCAGGGGGCAGACCTGGCAACATGGCCCGGCCAGGGATGGCAGGTGTGTGTGAGATGGTGGCTTGTGTGTGGCATGTGTGGCTTGTGTGTGTGTGTGTGTGTGTGTGTGTGTGTGTGTGTGTGCGCGCATATCATTGAAAAAGAAAAACTGGAGGGAGAAAACAGGATTGAGCTGTAAGACAAAGGGAGGGAGAGAGAAAGAGAGTATGGCTAGAAAAGGCCTGGCTATAAAGAGAACGTAAACGAGACAGAGAGCGAGACCTTTCCATGTATTTCAGTAGTCTGTGAAACGCTGTTTGTGACAGTCTGAGCTCTTTTCCGAGACCTTTCCATGTATTTCAGTAGTCTGTGAAACGCTGTTTGTGACAGTCTGAGCTCTTTTCCGAGGGCTTTCAAGTATATATATTGCGAGTGGGTGGTTTGGTGCGTGTGTTTGTGTACAGCACGAGTGTGTGTGTGTGAATTCACATGCAGGTGTGTGGGCACAAGTTTGACTAGCGATCCCCTCAGGGAGAAGGCTGCCACAACTGCCAGGTCCTGTACGCTGGAATCTGAACCGGCCTTGTTTTCTCTGCAGCGGGAAACAAGGCCTTTAACTAGGCCTTTGAAATGCGGACAGACAGACAGACAGACAGACAGACAGACAGACAGACAGACAGACAGACACACAACCCCACTCCAAACTGAAGGAAGGAAAGGAGAGGGAGGGGGAGTTCTGATGCATGTCAAGCCATGTTACCTGTGGGTACCAAAGGGGATAACGCAAGACGACATGCGCGCCCTCGCACACACACACGCGCGCGCACACACACAGGCTTAGCAACATGCAAACACACACTTGCAAATATTCCAGTACACACACACACACACACACACACTTGTGTGGGTTGCACACTTGCAGGGATACTTGTAAAACAAACACTATCGTTCTGTGTCTCGGTTGGACAGGTACACGCACACCGGGTTTTCCATTTTAAAGAGTCATACATAGACACACCTACACACACACACACACAAACACACACACTGCCCTGGGGCTGGCAGAAGCCTGGATCCACCTGGATTACAAGCACGCGATGCTGTCACTAGGCACACGGCAAAACGTCAGCATCAAATCATCAAATCGATAAAGAACCAACCATCACCCAGCATGATATTTCCTGTGTGCACAGCACATCCCAAACACACATGCTCCACACACACGCACAGACACGCACGCAGACGCGCGCACACACACACACACACACACACACACACACACACACACACACACACACACACACACACACACACACACACACACACACAGATTTGTACCAAACTGTGAGGAGGACTACAGTGTTGACAACAGCAGTAGCCCCCTGTTTGGACGGCACCAGAAGGCAGGAGGGCGAACCCAAAAATGGCCGTTAATATCAAACCCCCCCACCGCACTCCAGACCCCTCCCCAGCAGTGGGACGACAGAGTCCCAACAGCTGGGCGTTGCGGCGTGTGCATATCACCAAGCGTTGTCCATAGACGGGCATAACGAACGCGGCCCTGCTCACAGAGAGACCCGGTTTGCAGGTCTAGTCCGTTCGTCAGCCCCTGAACAGGTTACACTGTCAATGTGAGACGCCCGCAACCAGTGAGGATATTCCACACAAACACTTTGTAGCCATTCACCACGCCAAGTCAAGGCCGCCGCGCACACAAAGCAGCTCTTGGAAAGAGTAAGTGAGAGAGGGAGAGCGCGAGAGCGAAAGAAAGAAAGAAAAAGTAAGTAAAAGGAGGCCTTTATGCTCGTGGTTTGTCATCGGGGTGATGGTGGGAAGTTTAAAGTGCTGGGACAACTTCAAGGTTCTTTTGGTCGTCCGAACTCGGAAGGATTAACTGCATCACGGGGTGTCAATGAGTCACAGGGAATGGGTTGTGACAGCAAGGGAGGGACGCAGTCAGGGGGGGAGACGATGATAGAGGGAGATTGGGGGGAAGACAGAAGGAAGGAAGAGAGGATGAAAAGAAGAAGAAGGCATTGATAGAGGAGCGACGGAGGAAAACAAGGAGTAAGGGAAGGAGAGAGAGAGAGGGAGAAGAGGAGAGGGACGGGGAGGGAGAGAGAAAGAGAAGTTGGAAGGGAAGGAGGAGGACAGGGAGAGATGGGCGTGGGGGCTGAGTGAAGGCATGAGAACATGAGAGCATGGAACATCAAACAAACAGGCCCGTCTCCATTGCCTGACTACTGAGCAGCCAGAGCAGTGTTTTAAATTCAAGGCCAGGTTAGCATTCACTGGCCTAGCGAGCACAACGGCCCCCGGGACAACAAGCACCTTCTATACACTCGCTCCGTGTGTGTGTGTGTGTGTGTGTGTGTTTAGGACTGATGGCCAAACAAAGGGTGAATGCAAACAGCTATTTGAAGGTTCACGCATAAGCACACATACAAACACACACACACGCACAGACACACACACACACACACACACACACACACACAGCCCCTGCATCTCAAAATCTCATGGTGAGTACAGAGCAGGCACAAACACAGGGGGGTGAGAGAGAGAGAGAGAGAGAGAGAGAGAGAGAGAGAGAGAGAGAGAGAGAGAGAGAAAGAGAGAAAGCCCTTGGAAAAAGCGTAGGGGGCCGTCAGACAGCATGTTTAACCATTACCTCGCGGTGCGAAGGGACACAGTGTCAGCGGAAGGAGATCTAAACGATTGGGGGGGGGGGGGGGGGGGGGGCTGAGAGAAAGGAGGTGAGAGGAGAAGAGGAGAGGTGAGGCTGTGGAACACAGACCCAGCAGGGGAGGTGACATCGCGGCCATCACACTCTGCCTCCTAGCTACCCCTCTCTCTCACATCCCTCCACCCCTCCATCCCTCCACCACTCCACTTCTCCACTCCTA
>CM030182.1:12301113-12321113 GCA_017639675.1 Aplochiton taeniatus
AACTGATGGGAGGGGGGGGAGAGAGAGAGAGAGAAAGAGAGAAAGAGAAAGAGAAAGAGAGAGAGAGAGAGAGAGAAAGAGAGAGAGAAAGAGAAAGAGAAAGAGAAAGAGAGAGAGAGAGAGATGGGGGGTAGGGAGTGATGGCAGAGAGGAGGAGAGAGAGAGTGTTGTGGACACGTACATGAAGCCCTTGTCAAGATAAGGATTCCCACTCCTCAAAATTGAGAAAGTGAGTGAGCGCGTGACAAAGGGCTAGAGTGATGGAGGGATGGAGAATGAAAAAGGGATAGGTCAGAATATGAGGCTCGCTGAGTTATTGAAAAGGTTCGCCCGTTGCGTGTGTGTGTGCGCGCAGGTGTGTGTGTGTGCGTGCGTGTGTGTGTGTGTGCGTGCAGGTGTGGGTGTCAAACTGATAGACGATGATGGGGGATAAAAGAAAGTGATGGTGGGAGGGGGGGGTGAGAGTCAGGAGAGAGACAGCTGAGGAGATTGGAGGAGAAAGAGACGAGAGAGATATGAAAGGGGGGTGAGGTGGAGGAGGGGGTGGGGGGGGGGGGGGCTCGTCATCTCCACTGAACGGGAGGATAAATCTGGAGGTATAAAGGTTCTCTCTCTTTCCCTCGCCCCTCCGCAGGCAATCTCCAGCTATTTATTTGCCTCTCCCTCTTCCACTTTGAGGCCGCTCTCAATCCAATCCCTCGCTCTTTATTTCCCTGGGCTTTCTCGTGGCTTCTGTTCTCATTTATCTCTGTTCATCTTTTCCCGGCGCTCCGGCGCGCTCCATTCCGCAGTTTCGCTCTGTGAGCTGTGATGGAAGGCCGGGAGAAATGAGGAGACGCCTGGTTTGGCCGCCGACAAAGGATTGTATTGATTTTTGACACATACGGCGGAACACGACGATATTCCCGCACATTACACACGTGGGCGGGAACGCTCACACAGCGACACTTCACACAGATCCAGCACATGACCATCGTACTCAAGACAACCGAACACGTGTGCACGCACGCACGCACGCACACACACACACACAGCAATGGACACATGTAAGAGCAACTTCTAGAGATCCATCTCACGGTGAGATCCCAATCCCTTATCCACCCACGGTAAATGCCGCAAACAAAAACACACACACACACAAACACACACACACACACACACACACACACACACACACACTCTCTCACAACAGCTTCCGCCTATCTACCCACGCATCAGCATATCAACCCATTCATCTCATCTTTGCTTCCCTTTGCGAAGACAATGAGTAGAAAACAAAGACATTCCAGATAATTCCGCCCAGTGCACAGAGGTGCGTCATGTTCGCTCCGCTTCCTTTTACCCTCTTCTCTCTTTCTCGCTCCCTCTGTGTTCTCTCTGTTCCTTCTTTCTTCCGGCCTGTCTGTCTTTCATCTCTCGCTCTGTTTTCTCAGCCTCCCTCTGTTAATCTCTCGGCCCCTAACTCCTTCTCCCTCTCCTCTCTCCTCTGTTGCCAGCTGAGATGTTGCAGATACAGCACTCTGGAATGGGATGACGCCTGTTGGGAATCGAGTGGGCGGGGGAGCGCTGGATTAAACATTGAACGATGCACGGAACGCCCGGAGCGACACAAACTCATCCAAAGTTATGCACACGAGAGTGTGTACCTGGGTACGCTGCCACACACACACATGGACCCTTACAAACACACGCAGACGCTCTTGCACGACCGCCCCCCCACACACACACACAAACACACACACACACACACACTCTCTCTCTCATTCCACTTAGCATCAAATTAATTTACGGCTGTTGCTGATCTATTCTTAGGTACACGAAAACATCAAATTTTTTCCCACTACCGTGCGCACACGCACACACATGCGTAGGCGCACGCACACACAGAGTATAATATTTGCTAACGAGGTACAACTTCCCTCCACCTCTCAATCCTTCTAAATCCCCTCCATTTGCAGCAGTGACTTTAAGCCCCTCTAATTACTAATTAAGCACGGCCGAATGTGGGGGAGGCATGGCGATAGAGATATTATGGGCTGGTTAGATAAGGGAGGGGAGGGGAGGAGGGGAGGGGAGGGGGGGGGGCAGTAGATTACAGGGTCGTCTTGGATCTCTCTGAAAGGGACAGGGCCACAGGGGACGAGAATTAAACTCAGCTTTGGACCAAACGAAAATAGTCTGGTCGAGTGGTAAGTGTTAATTAGGATCCATAAAAAGTAAAGCAGTCTCTAAGAAGAGGAGATTAATATTCAAGACCTGAACGGCATAGAAAATCATTTTTATGTATACATGTTTCAGAGAAACCATAAAAGAAATTATAAAATGAAATCCAGCATAACGTTTTAGTATAAGAGATTTATTATTATTATTTATGTATTTCCAAACATAAATAGTAAGAAGAAAGGCTAAATAAATCCTCACACGGCCTGAAAATAAATCCTTTCCCCCTGTCTGAACTTCCCCCACATCTGTCAGGTGCCGTTTCTAATACTTGGTGAGGTAAAAGAAAAAAACACTGACAGCCTTCCCAAAGGGCTTATAAAATATGTCTTTCTTGGAAAACAACACTAGCGCTTGAACCAAAACTACAAACAGCCCACCATGATTTATTTTCACATCAGGAGTGGCCAACGAGCACTGGCGTTCACACCTGTGCACTCCTTTACCATCAGGTGTTTCTGATAATTACGGTTATGTGGGCTATTCTCCATCTTAAACTTAGCCCGTGTTTCCTAGAGCTTTGACAGAATCACACATACAAACAAACAAGACCACAAAGAGGCTCTCACACACTCACACACTTATCACGAGTCAACAGGAGGTGTGCTACATGTAGAGTCACATTAGAACGCACAGACAGACACACACACACACACACACACACACACGCACATTAACACAAAAGTCACTGACTTTAGTAGAGTCCCTGGCAGGAACCCAGTTTTATCTTTAGAAAGCAGCCGTTCCAATCCACAGTAAGTACACACACACACACACACACACACACACACACACACACACACAGCCATGGGATCCAGGCCACACAGTTTTCCTGGTAGGTGTCCCACGTCAGGAGGACCCCATACCCCCTGTTCCCCCCTGCCTCAAGCACCCGGCAAAAGGTGAAAGGACTCTGAATGGCTGTGACAAGCTCAACGACACTAAACTATCCCCAGAGAGCACATGGGGGATGGGGAGGGGGGGTGCTGTGAGGGAAACGAGAAACTGGCTTCACTTTCTTCAGGAGAGGCGAGGACAGGGAGGAGAGATGGAGAGAGAGAGAGAGAGAGAGAGAGAGAGAGAGAGAGCAAGAGAGAGAGAGCCAGCGAGAGAGCGAGAGATAGAGACACAGCCAGAGAGGAGGAAGAGTGGCAGAAGTCACCGGGTAAATCCTGTCCATTCAAGCCCTCCAAAGAAAGCTGGGCCAAGGAGGCTTTAGGCCATTTATCTGTCAATCTCTGTCAATCCATTCAGCATGGCTGGCTGGCTGGCTGACTGACTGGCTGGCTGGCTGGCTGAAGCAGGCAAGGTGAAGGCTGAGTATGGGGCCCCAGGGCTAGGAATAAACTCTCTCTCTCTCTCTCTCTCTCTCTCTCTCTCTCACTGACACACACACACACACACACACACACAATCCCGTAGAGAAACACAGTCACTCTGCGTGAAGGATCCCTGCAGCCATCCACTCTCCTATCTGTCCATTAAGGCAGGGCAGCCATTAGGAGCCTGTCGATACAGACGAGAGAGCCATGAGAGACAGACAGACAGGCTGACACAGAAACAGCCAGGAGACCAACCGATAGGGAGAAGCAGTGAGGCAAACGGATGATGAGTGAGACAGGGAAATAGACACAGACAGACAGACAGACAGACAGACAGACAGACAGACAGACAGGCTGACACAGAAACAGCCAGGAGACCAACCGATAGGGAGAAGCAGTGAGGCAAACGGATGATGAGTGAGACAGGGAAATAGACAGACAGACAGACAGACAGACAGACAGACAGACAGAGAAGTGACAAAACAACAGACAGGTTGAGATCCAATATACGGCTAGACAGGGAAATAGGCAAACAGGCGGACAAATGAATAGGCTGGGCAAACATATAAGGTCACAAAGCCTAGGGGAAACGTGTTTATTAACACACGCACACACACACACACACACACCCACCCACCCACCCACCCACCCACAGAGACAAACAGACAATGACTATTACGGTAAATAATTCATTGAATGCTTGGCAGCGCATTGTAATCAGATTTTTTTCCTTATAGTGGCACAACAACCCTTTTGCTCGGTTTGGTTTTATCGAGCGCACTATTACAGATGATTTGGCCACTCTTTCAGTTGAACGAAAAGCAAAGGAAGCAAAAAGTAAAGGCTTTTTCAACTACACGGCTTGGGAAATCTTCTCAGTGCTCATGTGGGGAGACAGCCACGGTATTTGAGGCGACGGCGAGTCCCTCTCCCGGGGTGCGCCTGTTCAACGACCCGCTGAGTGTTTGCCGGGCGGGGAAACAAAACGCCGCCGCCTCCGTCTCCGCGAGCCGCCAGCGAGGGACAGTTCGCCGCACACCTGGAGATGCCTCAGCTGTTCAGGGGCTGACGCCCGGCCTTCGCTGGGCCGAGTGTCAGCTGCCGCCGCACGCTCTGAGGAGATTAGCCGGCGCGCCGGTGTTTCCACGGCGAGCGGAACACGCCTCGTCCTCCGTGCGTGACGTCCCTTCATTTAACAAGGCCCGAGTGGTTTTCTTTTAAGGCGGCATGCCTTAATGAATGTTGGCGGTTCACGCAGGTAGTGAGCTAAAGATAGAGAGAGAGAGAGAGAGAGAGAGAGAGAGAGAGAGAGAGAGAGAGAGAGACAGGAGGGGTGAGAGGCGGGAGAGGGCAGGAGAAGGGGAGGTCAGGTAGAGTTGACAAAGTGGTGGAGAGCGGAGAGGTGTAATCAAGGAGACAGCAGATAAGGTTTCCAAAGTGGACTCTCGGGAAACACAAAGCACTCGGCGACAGACACACACACACACACACACACACACACACACACACACACACACACACACACACACACACACACACACACACACACACACACACACACACACACACACACACACACACACACACACACACACACACACACACACACACACACACACACACACACACACACACACACACACACAGGCAATGTTCAGCTCAGAGTAAAGAGGTCGGCTACACTTAACTCGTACTTGGTACATTTTCTCAGACTTTAAAGTTAAATAAAAGGTCAGGACAAAATCATAGGGCAAATGTATTCATTGTTAACCAAGATGAAAGCTAGACGTATCTTGAAAGATGACGGCGTGGAACAGCTCAAATTACCGTTCAAAATGCTATTCATTCGGAGGTGTGTCTGTGTGCATTGAAAACCGGCAGGCAGTAAAGAGAGAGAGAGAGACATTTTCTGCATTACACCAATTTTATGTGATTTGCAGCAATGATATCCCACAGAAAATACCATTTCAGACAGTATCATATTTAGAAATCCATCACACTTTAATAACACCAAAATACAAAAATAAAGTGACAGGACCAACTGGATAAAAGGATTCAAATGAAAAAAATCAGCACATTCACCACGGGGATACAGAGAAAACCATTTTGTTTTACCCACCAGCAGCTATGTGACAGAGTGCTAATAACATTGTTGCTAGTACACCTTCCAACACGCTGACCCCAGACCTGCTTTAATATTCTCCAGGTCGTCGGCCAATTTTTGTCCACCACAACAACCACGATACCGACAACAGAAACACGAGGGTAGCAGGAACAGCGGCCGGGCACAAAATGAAGAATCTGCCTCTGCCTGCCGCAGCTGGCCACAGCAGAAGCACTGAAAAGCATCGTGAATCAGCCGTGCTCTGATGAGAATCCCCCCGCTCTATTTATACTATGTACACCGGGAATCACAGGGCAGATAGTACCGGATTAGGAATTTGGGGAATTTTAAGGCTTTGTGTGTGTGCGTGTGTGTGTTTTATGTCTTGTACGGAGATTACCGCTCAACAGACAACGAATTCAGAGACGTCGTATCTTAGCAATCCCCCAGAATTTCTCGAAGCAGGCCTGGACATGAAGGGGAATTACATACCAGAGATATTTCAAACACCCCAGACGCTTTGCAACCTGCTGCTCCATCATTTTGCGGGGGGAATCTTTTCCTCCTAGAAACTGGAATCAAAAGCTTTTTTTTTTTTTTCTTTTTTAAAGCCCCCTGCGGAGAAGCATTTCATCCCCCTTTCATCTGTAGAACAGACGGAGATCGCGAGTTAGGAGGGGGGGCACCGGTTGTTGTTAATGTGATAGATTACTCCAGAGGTGTGTCGGGTTTGATCAGAAACGACTAGTCACGCTGTTCCAGGACGCGTGCAATTGTGTGTGTGTGTGTGTTTAAGAGACACACAGACGGAGAGAGACCCCTTTTTTATTTCAATCTTTTTTTTTACAGAGCCAGAGAAAGGTACTGATGAGAGAAAGCGATTAGCCCAAAGCAGCAGGAGGCCTGTTTGGTTCACGCTTTCCTCCACTGGGTGTCTGAGCCCGAGGCTGAGGAGGAGCCAGCCACCAACCAACACAGCCCTCCGAGGCTTGGCCCTGCCACAACCGCCAATTACCTGCCAATGGGCACATGATTACGCTTGTGTGTTGGGACGCGTGTGCGCGCCCTGTGCACGAGCGAGTGTGTGCGCGCGTGAGTGCGTGCGCATCGAGCCATGTTGGTGACGCTCCGATCACCGCTAGCACTGCCCACGACAGTGACGCCATGTCCATGGTGAACACTGGTGAATATACAGCACGTGGTATAAACAACATTTCTGTTCTAAGAGTTCTGGTAAATAAATATTACACTTATAGATACATTGTCACCCATCTCCATCTCGAACGCCAAGATAATCACAATCAGACACCTCAAACACGAAAAGAAAAATAAGCAGTTATTGTCTTCATCTTAAAAAAAAAAAAGAAAAGTGGAACAATGATATTTGAATGGAGAAAATGGGTGTTGCTGAAGAGGCGATGTGAAATACGAACCATGAGCTTCGATGACAATCAAGTCGCGGGTGTGATCGGAGGGGGGGGGGGGCAATGGAAGGAGCAGCCAGTGGTGGTCAGCCATGGCCTAAGCCTAAATATGAAAGCGACGTCCGTCTAAAGACCGGGCAGCAAACGGACTGAGCAGCGCGGCTCTGACTCCGCCTCTCCCACCCTGTGGACTGTCCACACCCAACACGGCAGGAGAGAGTGACGCACGTGCCTGGCTTGACGGGCGGCGTGCTTAAAAGCACGGTTCTCCGGGCTTCAACGGAGTCGGGTCGAGCTGACGTTCCGCAGAGAGACGGAGCCCCTGACCAATCCTAGCCAACCTGTCAAGGAGGGCCCGCCTCCCAATTCAGCCTGCGCCAGCCAATGAGGTACCACCCCCAACCTTTTAAATCAACTGGGGCTCTCCTACTTAACAGTTTTCCGCTTCTCCCACCTTTGCCTGCTGGTTTTCCAGCTAGACGCCCAGGTTGGCAGCGGGGGCGGGCTTTGCAAACCCTCTGCCAGGGGAGGACGGGCGAGGCCAGCCGTGACGGAAGGCTGGCGCCAAAAAGTGGCCCTGGGCTATTTCATCACATCCTGTATTCCTGCAACACTCGGCTAATCACTTCTTTTTAATAGCTCCGCCTTATCACCCGAACCAGCGGAGCCGTTTGTCGTGTTTGAAATCCTGAAAACCTTCTCCCTGGCATTGACCGTTCAGTCAGGTTAAAAAAAAAATAAGACACCTGGATGGTTTGTGTCCGAGCAGGCCAGTGGGGCAGAGAGACAGAGAGACAGAGAGGGGGGGGGGGGGGGCAGAGACAGAGACAGAGACAGAGACAGAGAGAGAGAGAGAGAGAGAGAGGAGCGGTGGTGACACACGGCCCATTGCCGCAGCCGATCAGTCTCTCTCTGTGAGCGCTGCTGCTGCTGCTGCTGCTGCTGCCCCCCCCCCCACCCCCCCACCCCCCACCCCACTGCTAACCTCCTGCACCCTACGCCTCCTCTCTCACCAGGGGGTCATGCAGCATCAAGTGATTCAGAGATAGCGGTGCGGCGGGCTGAGATTATCCATATGGATGAAATTATGCTGAATGACTCCATGCATAATGTTACCACAAAGGCACATGAATCAGAGTCAGCATGAGGGCTGCAGACGCACATACACATACACAGGTCACACACACACGCACGCACACACACAAAAACAATCCACTTGTGGATCAAACAACTAAATACAACCAAATGGGGCACGTGGCCAGGCATATGTACACCAAGCAAGAAAAAAACGTGCGCGCAAACACACACACACACACACACACACACACAAAGAAAGAAATCAACCTATCAGCCGCTACTTTCAACTAAGCATTGCTAATCTCTCAGTGGAACATACTGTGTAGGGTGGTTAACTCTTCAATGGCTGGCATTCACTCCAGTCCGCTAACGTAGGGCTCTCGTGGGACTCCGTAAAGAAGGCATATGCACCGAGCAGGGCTTAAAACCAAACGGGACGCACGCACGCACGCACGCAACCAAAAAACACGGCACAAACCCAAGAACAAGCGAGCAGGCCCACTCAGTGCATAGTCCTCCTAGGATGGACTGACAGTGATTTGTCTCCGTTAGCAGCTATAAATACGCCCCCCCCCCCCCCCCCCCCCCCAAAGTCCTTGGAGACCACAGACATCCACCAGAGATTTCCCGTGGACGTTCAAACACAGAGCTGTCGGGAGAGAGAGAAGCTACGGCGTAGCCATGATGGACACGGCGTGCTAGCTCAGGTCGGCACGATTTATTTTGCGTACAGTAGCCGCCTCGCGGGGGCCCCGCTTGGTTCTGCTGGGTGTGCGGGAAGTTCATCTGGCTTGCTTTCTGAAGGTTGGTCTTAACTAAGCAGTCTGAGGCTTTTATAGGATTAATCACTGGGGCTCAATAACGAGGGGGGAATCAGCCATCAGCCTCCTTCTCTCTCTCGCTCTTGGTTTCTCCTTCTCTCCCTCGGAGAACAGCTAATGCGGAACATTTCCCTGCTTTCTGCTGAATTAAACATGCAGAGAACAGCTTGTTCATAGGACTTTAAGGGAGCGAGAGAAGGGAAAGTGAGAGCCTGAAAAAGTGATCGTGAAAGTGTGTGCGAGAGAGACTGAGTCTTATTCCCTTATTCCGCCTCCGCACAGAGCACCCCCAGAGCACAGCTAACACTTCCCCACCATATAAATGACGGCGTACCGTTTGACTATGCAGGAGAAATTATAACCACCTTTCTTTTGTCCTAATTAGACGAGCGCACTCTAAAGGTGTTGGTGGGCTTCCTGTGCTGTGTGTAATGGTGGGTGTAATATTGGTAATAGATTCCCCCTTCCTGTAATGTCTACTCCACCTGTTCCCTCTCCTTCCACGACTCGGTAGCTCTCACTCAACGTCTTTATGACACAACATAAAGAAAACTGTTATCTTCCCCCTAGCGACATGTCTATGTCTGTGTGTCTCTCTCTCTCTCTCTCTCTCTCTCTCTCTCTCTCTCTCTCTCTCTCTCTCTCTCTCTCTCTCTCTCTCTCTCTCTCTCTCTCTCTCTCTCTCTCTCTCTCTCTCTCTCTCTCTCTCTCTCTCTCTCTCTCTCTCTCTCTCTCTCTCTCTCTCTCTCTCTCTCTCTCTCTCTCTCTCTCTCTCTCTCTCTCTCTCTCTCTCTCTCTCTCTCTCTCTCTCTCTCTCTCTCTCTCTCTCTCTCTCTCTCTCTCTCTCTCTCTCTCTCTCTCTCTCTCTCTCTCTCTCTCTACCAGCAGAACAGCGCAGAGCCTCAAGCACTGTAGCTGCCACAGCCTGCGCTGACCTGCTGACCTTTACATAACACTCGGCAGCCCAGGTGCGTTCAAGAGCGCAATGTTGGTGGAGGGTTGGGTCATCCTGTGGCCGTGTCTCTGACAGTTCAATGGTCTTGTGGTTTGACGGCGGGGTGTTGCACAAAGTTCAAGTGTGCCATGCCTGCCCTGGGGACTGGGGAGGCAGAGAAAAACAAAACCTTTTGGACTCGCGTTCCAAAGACAAAATGTGTGAGGGTCGGTCTTCTTCAAAGGGGCCAATTCAACGGCAGTCCATTCTAATATTTCACTTGGTAACTTTCATTTACCTACTAGCTGTGTGTTATATATAGCTAGCTGTGTAATTCAATGGCAGTCCATTCTGGCCCCCTAGATATAACACACAGCCAGTAGGTGAATTTTTACAGAGTGAAATATTTCCATTGAATATGTGACAGCCCTGCTCAATACTGACGGTATATATATATATATATATATATATATATATATATATATATATATATATATATATATATTATTATTATTATTATTATTATTATATATTTTTTTTACCTGGAGTAATGTAGCAAGTGTCTCGCCTCGTTTAAAACACAGCAGGTGGCAAAGTACAAAAAAATGCTCAGTCCCCGCCATCACTTATGGCGGTTAGACATTATGTAAAACACACAAAGACATGAGGGACGACGTGTGAATGGCAATGGAACCAGAACATGTGGTGGAGAGTGTGACAGAGAAGGCAGTGAAATAATCCATTACGGGGAGTCATTAAAAAACCCAGTGTGGATATGTGCTCCCAGGGGGAGCGGCGTCCTTAGTGACAAAAACACCATCACACCACAATAATAACAACCAGGACAACAATAGCAACACCTGCACCGTGCCAAAAGAGTTCCCACGTCACTTCCTGGAATTGTTCTTGTTGCCAGGCAACCCTGTCTCCTTTCTGTAGGTCTAGGACATAATGACGCGTTCAGTTCCCATCTTTGGTCCGTGATTTCGACGTCGGCCCTCGCCGCGGACGGCGCTGCTGGCACGGCGCCAGCGAAGCGCCTCGCACCGACGTTGCCTTGTCGACACATCGCGAGCGCAGTCAGCCGCACCGGAATACAGCCTGAGACTCTGTCGGAGACGCACAGGAACACAGCTTCTTTTTACGGCTCTGGTGACATACTGGTCAGAAGTCTCACACACACACACACACACACACACACAGCCGGAGATCTTGTAGTGTCACAGACGGGAATTGAAAGGCCAGTGTGCGTTGCCTCAGGCCCCCCCCCCCCCCCCCACCACCCCCACACACACACACACACACACAAAACAGCCACCACTGCACTAGGAGGAACAGTGATATTTACTTAGGCTTTTCCCGGCTTAGGCAAGGCGTGTTAAGATTCCACAGAGACCCTAGCCGTGCACGTACGGCGCTTTAGTAGACTAGAAATGTGTCAATTCGGCTTTCGCGGGAGGCAAAGTTGTTACAGGATCAAAGTCTTCTGATGGTTGTGGTCTTGTTGATGGAGCTTTCCTATTACTGTTTATTTACCGCAGTGCACACAAGTCACGCTCCACGTCATCCCACGCGCTAAGCCGCCCCGGATACCAAGCAATAAGCAGCGCCGAGTGACATGCTTTTCATTAGCTCTTAGCATGTGTTTGGTGTGTGGTGCCCGCTTCACATCCAACCCTGACCTACAACCACCCCACCTATCCCTACGTCGACACGAACACACACCCTGTTTTCGCTAGGCAGCAATTATTATCTTTTTTTTTATAGTATTTGATTTGTTTTTGTTAGAAAAATGATCGTATTTGTGTAAGTCTCTTGGTGGAACATGGAGAAGGGGGTTGGGGTGTGGCGGGGCGGCGCGGGGGGGGGGGGGGGGGGGGGGGGGGGGGGGGGGGGGGGGGGGGGGGGGGGCGGTGCGTATAACAGATGGTGTTGCTTGGAGGAGGCGGTTGGTAGAACGACGGCTGATACGCTGGAGATGTGTTTTCTCCCTCCTCCCCTCCATGTCCTCAGCTCCCTCCATCCTCCTCCCTCCATCCTCCTCCGTCCTCCTTCCTCCCCGGCCCGACTCAGACGTAGATGGCCGTCCGGGAGATGACGGAGCCGTCGCGCTGGGACTCCATGTCGTCGTCCAGGTACACGGCCATCTCCTCGTCGCCGTGGCGCCGGATGTGGTAGGGCGGGGCCACCCCTCCTCCTCCTCCTCCTCCTCCTCCTCCGCCTCCTCCTCCAAACCTATCGTAGCGTTCCTCCTCCTCCTCCTCCAGGCTGTCGTCCAGGGCGTCAAACTTCCTCCGCTCCGCCTCGTCCATCTCGCTGCCCAGCAGGATGTCGTGCGCCGTGGGGGCGGTGCCGGCGGAGGGGTGGTGGTGGTGGTGGTGGTGGTCGGTGGGCTTCTCCGTCAGCGTGCCCGTGGCCCCGCAGCCCTCCCGGTACGTGTACACCGGCCCGTTCTTGTTGGCGCCCGTGACGTTCTTGTTGGCGCGCGCGCCGCCGAAGAGCAGGCGGGCTTTGTTGCCGTAGCCGCCGCCGCCGCCGCCGCCGCCGCCGGCCGTGGAGGTCCCGGACGCCCCGTTGCCGGGGTAACCGCGGCGCTGCTGGCGCCGGCCGCGGTTCATGAGCACGGCCACCAGGGCGGCCACCAAGAGCAACGCCAGGAGGCTGCCGATGACGGCGCCGGCCACCACCCCCGCGCTGGACGGGTCGACCTGTGCCTCTGCAGAGAGGGGGGGGGGGGGGGGGGGGGGGGGGGAGGGGGGCAGGGGGGGACAGAGAAACGGGATTGGAAGAGGGGGAGGAGCAGGGAGTGCGGTTGATGTTTTTTTGTTTTGTTTTGAAAGCAGGCCCCATTCCGCAGTGAAAGTGTCTTCCTGGTTAAGGGGGGAGGGGGGTGGTCAGTGAGATCAGACTGGCTGCTGTGCCCCGCTGTAAGCCCCCCCCCCCCAAAGTGGGGGCTGCTGCTGCTGCTGCTTTAGTTCCTAGCGTTAAAAGGTCCTAGTGGTGTGAGCCAGGTTTGCCGCTCCGCTCTTGTTTCAGTTGAAACAACGAACGAGAGGATTTTGAACAGTTTGGTGAGCTTTGTCATTTCGAGTGCCAACCTCCTGCTATTGTAGGTCCGAGAGGCTGACCAGCAGAGACAGACAGACGGACAGACGGACAGACACAGAGAGTGAGAGAGACACTAGCACACAGACAGTTGACTCAGAGAGGGGGAGAGGTACAAGGGAAGATGGTGGAAGATGATTGTGGAGGGCTGCTACAACACCATGCCCATCATTGACAAACAGTACTGTTTTGTGCCCATGCCCTCTTTTCCAGGCCATCCCTCCCTCCCCCCCTCCCTCCTCCCCTCCTTCCTTCCTTCCTTCCTGCCCTCTCCGTACGTTGTATAATTGAACAGTTAGCGTAGCCACAGGACAGCCCAATCTGCCCGCAGTACGGTGGGCCGGGCCCAATCCGCAGCGCTGAGGCTGCCAGCAGCAGAGGAGAGGGAAAGGAGGAGAGGCATAGGAGAGCTGGAACAGAGTCCGCTCCCACAGCGCTGATCCGATAGCGGCTAGGCCTCACAGGAGCAGGAGACAGAGGGTTCCTGCCAAGGCAGCGACAGACGCTCCGGAGGACTGAGGGGGAGGAGGAGGAGGAGGAGGAAGAGGACTCCAGGGATAGGATGTGATGCCTAAATGAGGGGACCCCGTGTGATGATGTGGAACTTAGGGGACAGAAGGCAGTGATGATGACGACGACACAAAACCTTCATGCCCTAGTTTTAGCGGAGACCTCCATCTTAAAATGAGTGTCGGCCACCTATCAAGCCTGTCAATCCAGCAGGACTCATCAATTATTCAAATGGGCCGGCTATTTAGGACAAACTGGAAATAATGCCGTCCTTTCAATCGACAATCACATCTGCACGGACAAAACAGCGACCTAAAAACACACTTCCAGCGGTGAGAAACCCGAAACACGTCTCTTCATAATCCCTGGAAGAGCCAGAGGAAACACACTCCGGTGGGTTTCACCGACAGAGCGGCGGCGGATGATCCCTTGAGGGGGACAGACACATTCTCCCAACGCTGTCGGTTGTAAAACGGAGCCCGAACCGCAGAGAGGGAGAAGTCACGGCAATCATCATCATGGCGGAGGCTCTGGGTTCCCAGCTCGGGGTAATAAATGTCACAGGGAGCGAGCGAGGGAGGGGAGGGGGGGGGGGGGGCGCTGCTTAAAATCCTCTCCTGTATTAGCGTCATGTAGCAGAGATTAGGAGGGGCGACGGTGGGGAGAGGGCGCCTGGCTGCCATGCCCCTGCTAATCTAAACAGAGGGATTTGGAACGGCGGGACAAGGGAGCGAGGGCGAGGTGTGAAGAAAAGGGGAGGAAGCGGACGAGGATTTAACGCCTCGACTTTTACGGCCGATCCGTGTAAGTCGATTTAACGACTATTGGCTGTTAGGGCCCGCTCGTTTTTTTGGGGGGGGGGTGTTATCAAAGTCCTCGTTTGGGTACGGCCGGCGCTCGCCTCCTTCTCTCCCCTCCCTGAGCTCGGTCTCGGAGCGCCTCGGGCCGCTCGTAAACAAAGGGGCCGAGGGAGAGACGAGTCAAAGGACCCCGCAGCACAGCCCCCGGAGGTTTATGGGGGGGGGGGGGGCTAGGGGGATGACAAAGACGCAGAGAAAAGAGGTGTCCACGAGTATGAAGGATGGGGCGGTTTACCGGGAACAATAGGAAAGTGGGATGAAGAAAACTGAGACTGGAGGGGGGGGTGGCTATTGTCAGCCTGTCAACCTCTGCATGCACTTTCCATCTCAGCCCTTGAGGACCAATCATCACTCTCACTCACACACACACACACACACACACACACACACACACACACACACACACACACACACACACACACACACACACACACACACACGCGCACACGCAAACG
This sequence comes from Aplochiton taeniatus, assembly GCA_017639675.1. NCBI lineage: Eukaryota > Metazoa > Chordata > Actinopteri > Galaxiiformes > Galaxiidae > Aplochiton > Aplochiton taeniatus. The sequence continues at coordinate 12,315,946 of CM030182.1, forward strand.
GTTAAAGGCAGAAGCAATCTCACTCAAGCTTCCATTCATATGTGCACAAGCACACACATCCACTCGCACGCACTACCAGAATACAGTTCTTCTAGCTATCAAGTGCATATCGGGAATCACCGGACCCTCCACTACACACACACACACACACACACACACACACACACACACACACACACACACACACACACACACACACACCATTCAGCATACTCAAACTCCCTTCATCAACAACCCGCCCACCCCAACCCCACCTCCTCTTCCATATCTCAATCACTCCATATTCAAAGCACTGAATCAAGTGCAGGGGAGGGTATTTCCTGCAGAATCATCCCCCATTTCCCCCCCTTTCCTTTCATCCACAATTCCCCATCTTTTTTCTTGAATTACTGCTGACAAATGGAAGGAAATGGCATACAATATGCTCATACAAACTCCAGTGAAAGAGAAAGAGAGAGGGGGAGAGAGAGAGAGAGAGAGCGAGCGAGAAAGAGAGAGAGAGAGAGCGAGCGAGAAAGAGAGAGAGAGTAAAACTTTCCACTTTCCAAAAAGGTCCACTGAATCCCCCTTACTAAAGAGACCTTGCTGCCTACAAGGAGGCTTAATGGTTGAGAGGAGGCAGATGCACAAAAACTAGAGTACAAGACAGATGGAGGGAAAGATAGAAGGATAGAATATCTTTTCCACCTTCATTAGCCTGTGACACGTCTCCCCTTATCTTTCACTGAGACACTCACTCACTCACTCACTCACTCACTCACTCACTCACTCACTCACTCACTCACTCACTCACTCACTCACTCACTCACTCACTCACTCACTCACAATCATTTTAGGAACTCAAGATGGCTTCCCAAGGGACTATATCATGGACCCAACCCTGACCTCTAATCAGTCAAGAGGCAGCACACGCATTCTGAACAAAAATCCCACACGTACAGTGCGCACACACACACACACACACACACACACACACACACACACACACACACACACACGTCACTCCATTCCCCACTATTGGCCAATACCCATAAGGGGCCTCCTTGACGGGAAGGAGCTGTGAGTCTGCCACACATCATCAGCAGGGGTTGGAACCTTGCACGCACGCACGCACGCACGCACGCACAGACGCACACACAAGATACACAAGAATGTAAATCTAAGGAGTCTTTTAGTGCCTGAAAACTACCTCAACGCCCATTAACTGCATGCTCGTTAAATCAAAGAAGAAAATGTGTGCAAGAGTGAAACACTACAATCATGTACAGTGATGACAACTTATTATGATTATGATGAATAAAAATCAAGTCTCCTCTAGTCTGTTTGGTGTTGGTTTAGTCTGTGTGTGTGTACATTCTGCAACCATTTAGCTCCACTCCTGACAGCACCAAATGTAAATGTGACAGCACAGTAGTAATGAACACAATGTTTCACACATAGATGTCCACGGCATCACTAATTGATAACATATGCGTTCCATCAGCCATACACACTGCAACACACACACACACACACCTGTTTTCGATATCTTCCGTGGCTACCGCATTGACACATCCAAACCAAACTGTGTGTGTGTGTGTGTGTGTGTGTGTGTGTGTGTGTGTGGGGGGGGGGGATCATTATGCCCTGGTAAATATATTTTTAGCTGAATTCTAGCTGTGTGGATGGAATGAATGCAGAGGAGATGATTGGATCCAGCCCTTGGCTGGTGATACCCATCAACAAAAAGCAGCAGTGGGGAATGGGGCGAGCAATAATCTCCCTTTCTCCATCTCCATTTCTAATTCCCTCTCCCTCTCCCTCTCTTTCAACCCATCTCCCTCCCTCCCTCTTTCCCTCCCTGTCTCTAACTGGGGCAGTTTGTGGTCTGTTGACTCATCTCTGGGGAAACTGGATGCCGTGTGAGGGGGGGTTGGTTGGAGGTGGAGAGAGAGAAAGAGAGAGAGAGGGAAAGCAAGAAAAGAGACAAGTTTGTGGGGAACGGAGGGAGAAATTAAAAGAGGCCCAAGAGAGGAGGGTTGTGGTGTGTGTGTGTGTGTGTGTGTGTGTGTCTGTGTCTGTGTGTACTTTGAAAAGAAAGAGTGCAAAAGTAGACTGGGGGCCGAGCGCTGAGAGCACAGGAAAAAGGACGGGGATGGGGGAAGGGGGTTCAGGTTGACAATACACAATCTCACACAATCTCACTCCCAGAGGAATTAGGCCAACCTGCCTCCCTCCTTCCCTCCCTCGCTCCCTCGCTCCCCTGCTCTCCCCTCTGCTCCATTCCCTGCTCCTCTTCCGTATTTACCCTGGGAGGATTACTCCTCTTTTATCCCCCCCCCCACCTCCCCCCTCTCCATTGATTAGTGAGAGAGGATTACCTGTGAGGAGATAGCCGTCTGACCCCTTCTGCTGTTGGCCTGCCCTCCTGGCTAATTGAAAGCTAGCTCAGTGACCTGCAGGATTACACACCGCTCCTACTGCCTCGGGGTACTGCTAGCGCGCGCACGCACGCACGCACGCACACACACACACACACACACACACACACACACACACACACACACACGCGCGCACACCTCCCGTGCATATACCGTAGGCGATTTGTTTAGAGTATAAGCCGAGGCACGCGGTGGGGAGGCGTCGCAGTTACAAATCTGGGGGGAAATGAGAAAACGACTAAGTGCTAGGGTTAGGGTTAGCCTAACCTCGACTTAGTGCTAGGCACAGAACTGTTTTGTGGGTGAATGTGGTGCTATTTCTTCTTTTTTTACGTCGCATGTGAGGCAGTGAAGCAGTGTCAGAGCTCTGTGGCTGGCAGACTTCACCATTGAAATGGAGGCCCAGCAGCCCTGAGGTAATGATTGCCTGGTCTCCTCAGCTCAGCTCAGCCAGTGGCGGCGGTCGGGCTCGGCCTGCGTGCCAGCACACCTCACGGTGAAGGCCGCCAACCAGTCTCCCTCTCCGCTCCCACAGCTGAGCCACAGCTCCGGGTGTGGGGAATTGGTAGATTAAGGAAACCAAAGCCGTGTATCTGTGCGTGCGTGCGTGCGTGCGTGCGTGCGTGCGTGCGTGCGTGCGTGTGTGTAAGGGGGGTTTAGGGTTAGGTTCTGTGAGAATGTGTGTGAGTGGCTTTATGTGTCTGCGTGCGTGTGCATGCACATGCGAGTGCCACTTACCAAAACCTTCAACAAATTGAACCCAGACCTGTCTCCGTTCAGTGACGGAATGCATATTACAAAGCGCTGTTTACTGGGAGCGGAGAAGTGAAACTCAAGGCTCAAGTCTTCAGAGAGCGTCACGTCGGCAGGCTGTCTGAAATATTTAGCTATTACAAATGCAACACCCCAAACCTCCAATGTCAGACACGTTTCCAAGTCTAGTTCGGTGTTAATATTGCATTCTGTTTAGACAAGCGTGCGTGCAAAGAGATGTTGTGTTGTGGAGCAACGGCAGGCTGGCGAAGGGGAACATGGCCGCCTCCTAAACAGGTTTCTCCCTAGCAAGGCTGCGGAACACGCAATTGAAGGTTTTCGGGTGACAAGACGGTGATCCACGTCCGGTTCTGTCCCCCCCCCCACACACACACACACACACACACACACACACACACACACACACCGCTTTCCAAACACACACTCCCCACCCAACCCCACCCCCGTTCTATTCGATCCAAGCCGCGGAGAGAAAAATCCATGGGAGCTCACGCAGACAGCCGGCCCAACACGCGCCGCCGCAGACTAGCCTCCCTCTACTGCATCAGACAGACATCTGGCGTAGTCTAGGCTATCGCCGGGCACTCGGGTGCAGACTTTGGAGGAGCCTAGTAAAGAAACACTTTCCCATTGTTCTACCACCACAAAAGGGGAAACAGCTAGTTTAATTACGCACTAGAGAAAGCTACGTTTTGAAAAGAAGCCTGTGTGTGTGCGCGTGTGCGTGTGTGTGTCACTGTCCCTGGTGCTCAGCATTTGGGAGGCCATCTCACAGCGTGTCGTTCTGTAGCTAACAGAAATGAGCTCCAGTCCTTGGCAGGTACTCTGTGATAGCGAGGTTAGATTTGAGCCCTCCCTCCGGGCTCACCGCGAGATAGGCTTGTGCGTGCACGCGTGTGCGGCTGGAAGTGTGTGTGTTTCTGTGTGTGTGTGTGTGTGTGTGTATCGGGGTAGTATATGATAAGCTCTAGCCAGGAGCCTCTCTCTCTCTCTCTCTCTCTCTCTCTCTCTCTCTCTCTCTCTCTCTCTCTCTCTCTCTCTCTCTCTCTCTCTCTCTCTCTCTCTCTCTCTCTCTCTCTCTCTCTCTCTCTCTCTCTCTCTCTCTCTCTCTCTCTCTCTCTCTCTCTCTCTCTCTCTCTCTCTCTCTCTCTCTCTCTCTCTCTCTCTCTCTCTCTCTCTCTCTCTCTCTCTCTCCGCTCCCCCCCCCCCCCCCCCCCCCCTTATCTCTCTTGCAGAGGCCCTCCCTACCTGTCCGTCACCCACCGGGCCAAACGCCCGGCCCCTTGAACAGCTACTTGTGGACTCCAGTCCACCGTTAAATGGACCACTCTCCATCTTAATGCACGCAGAAATTGTCGATCTATAGTATATCATTACGGAGCCCAGCTTTCCAAATGGAAGGACGCACTTCTAGAGACACCTATGCGTTAAGGAAATATGTAGGCGTTTACCTCTAAAACGCTTGTTCCACGCAAACCCTGTCATGACGCACGCCTAACCCTCTCGTTCATGCTACACCAATAAACACTGACAAGTCACGCTACCGGTCGACCCGCTCGGCCCACCTCTTTCGAAATTCACCCGCCGATGTCCACTGCAAACTTGACAGCCACCCCAAACGCTGATCCCCCCAGCTCGTGTTCACTATTCCGCTGCCAACCGTCGGCGTTTTGAGGACATGCTCGGAATGAAAAATCTGCTGGGTAACAATGGGTCCATTAAGCCGAGTCCCACAGGTCACGGGCTGGCAGGCCTGGCAGGCCAGCGGTCAGAGCCTATATCCAAACCTCTCCCTCGCCCTGAGGAGCCCAGCGCAGACAGGCTTTACATCCTGGCACTCCCCACCAACAACACTGATCCCCCCCCTGGCTAGATTATCTGATTATTCTCCTCCTGTGGAGAGCTAGGGGGGGTGCGCGTGTACGTGTGCGTGTGTGTGCATGTGCGTACGTGATGATGTGTGGTTCAACGGAC
>CM030182.1:12328613-12353613 GCA_017639675.1 Aplochiton taeniatus
CCCTGTTTCCTTATTTTATTTTATTTATTTATTTTTTTTCCGTCTTTGAAGGTTTATTCTGGCTTTAAAATTGCCGGGGAACGACAGCTAAAAAGAACATTCCAGCATTCCAGACCCAGGGGAGGATGGAACATGAAAGGATTTTACACTTGTTTTCCGCGGACCAGACGGGTCCGCCAGCAGCCATACAACAACGGGGAGTTGCTGCGTGTCACTTGGCTGTCATTCAGACGCGTATTTCCAATGCAAATGACATTACTGGGAACGCACGCCTTTTCACCGCGGCAGGCTTGCCAGTAAACAGAATCCTAAAAAGAATCGGCTCGCCGCACATGCAGCCTGTGTCGGCGTGTCATCCCTGAAAGTAGGATCCCTCCGAGATTACACGAGGGACACGAGAGTGTGTGTGTGTGCGCGTGCGCGCTGGGAGAGCACCGTGAGGTCTTCACTTAAAAAAAACGTGTTGTGGCATCCAGAGAAAGAGAAGAGGAGGAGCAACCACAACAACAAAAAGAGTGAGAGAGAAGCTGAGAAAAAGAGAGAGAGAGAAAAAGAAAGAGAGAGGTGTAAGAAAGAGAGAAAAAGCAGCAGAGCTGGCCTCTTGGGGGCACTGGGAAGGGAGAGGACAGGTGGGCTGCAACAACACCAGCTGGGTTCGTCTTCCCCAGCTTTGGCAGAAACAGCATGTCTGTCAACACAACCTCGAGTTCTCCTTTCCTGAAGAAGGAAACGGGAGGCTGCTGGATGGAAGGCTTTCTCTACGTATATTCAACACACTCACTGAAGTCAAAACCATCTGCCTGCACTGGGATTAACTCAGTCAGGTTGTAAGAGCGCAAAGAGGAAAACTTATCAAGGTAATTTACGACACTGAAACGCGTCGAAAAATTATTATTAAATGTATTATCCTAAAAATGGTTGAACTATAAAACGCGACCCATTGCTAATTTGGTTAAGAGAAATACCCAAAGATCCGCGTGCCACACTAAATATCTCCAAACAAAAAATGAGGTATTCACCGGCCTATGACGTTGTGACCCAACGAACTCCAGATGGGAAGTACATTTGAATGATGTTCCACAAGGAGCCACTTCCAGTGAGCCACCATCTTACGACGTGCTCGTTCCTGTTATTGTAACGGTGTACCTATTCATGTATTTGCATTGAGTTTCTAATCACAGTGGCCAGTATTAATTGACTGTGCCACGGTAAATGGGGCAGCTTACTCATCGACACCCTACCCACAATTCTTGGACAGGACGGTCGGCTTACCGAGCATGACCAGGTTGGTGGTGCTCTGCTCGTTGCCCGAGGGGTAGGTGGCGTACTCGCAGGTGTAGCGGCCGGCGTCGCCCATGGTCAGCTGGCTGATGCGGATGGAGGGGTTCTCCAGCGTGCCCTGGATGAAGACGGTCCGGCCCTTGAAGGGCGAGTCCGGGAAGCTCTCGCCGTAGATGGGGTGGAACACCGCGATGTTGTCCCTCTTGCCCTCCACCGGCTCCCAGATCCAGGACACCTGGAGGAGGAGGAGGAGGACGGTCAGGGAGGAATCCTTTCCCGGGTGTGTGTGGTGTGTGTGTGTGTGTGTGTGTGTGTGTGTGTGTGTGTGTGTGTGTGTGTTCAACTCAACTGACCTGGGTGAGCTTGGTTTTCCCTCCTCCCCCATCGATAAACCGACAGCGCAGGTCCACAGACTCTGTGGGATAGGCCTCCACCTCTTCATCCACCCGCACACGCTGGCTCCCCACACCTGGGAGATAGAGAGGAAGAAGAGAGGGAGAGAGAGAGAGAGAGAGAGAGAGAGAGAGAGAAGGCAGAACAAGAGCGATGGTAGAGTAAGCCATAGACGGGGAAAAAAGAAGGACAAAAAAGAGAGAGAGAGAAGACCTCAATCAATAAAGTGGTTAACCTTTGATGTAGCGCCTGTGGCTAACAGGTAGCACTGAAAAAAAGCCCTGGGTGTTGGGGTGCGGCTGGCTAACAGCTCGCGCTCCCTCCCCCTCTCCCCCTCTCCCCTCCCCCCCCCCCCCCCCCCCCCTCCTCCTCCTCCTCCTCCTCCTCCTCCTCCTCCTCCTCCTCCTCCTCCCTCTCCCTCTCCCTCTCCCTCTCCACGCTGTATGGAGATTAATTAGTGCAGCATGGTGCGCGTTGGAGCCGAGTGGGCAGGAGGGCGACGGGGAGGTTAGTGGGTGTTCAATCAACTGTGAAGCGCAGCGCCCCGGTCAAAGCAAAGGGACTGTGTTTGTGTGTGTGTAAATGAGTGTGTGTGTGTGTGTAAATGTGTGTGTAAATGAGTGTGTGTGTGTGTGTGTGTGTGTGTGTGTGTGTAAATGAGTGTGTGTGTGTGTGTGTGTGTGTGTGTTTGAAGAGCACCTTACTCCGATTAATGAGCGAGACAACCATTGTCTCCCACCCCTGGGGAAAATGGCCGACGTATGTACAGTAATGGCCTCACGCCTGCCTCTGATGAACAGCGCGCGCACACACACACACACGTGCACACGCGCACACACGTGCACACGCACCGGCTGTCAGGAGTACCAGCATCACAGCAACAGACTCAATCAGCTTCCGTACGCTGAATCGGGCCACACAGCCTCAAAGCCCACACAGAGGACAGTGTATTAGCCCGGGACATATTTTACAGGACGTGAAACAGAACCCCCCCCTGAGAGAGAGAGGGAGACGGGGGGGGGGGGGGGGGGGGGGCTGAGTAGCAGAGTGAGGTCATCAAGCTAACATCATCATACGGTCACTCTGTTACCAGCAGTGAGTTTTCCAGTCAGGATCAAGCTGCCCTGCTCCCTAGTCAGCTAGATCGCATGAGCTGATTACACTGTGTGTGTGCGCGCGTGTGTGTGTGTGTGTGTGTGTGTGTGTGCGTGTGTGTGTGTAGGAGAGAGAGAGAAAGTGTGTGTGTGTGTGTGTATGTGTGCATGTCAGAGAGAAAGTGAGAACGTACGTGTGTGTGTGTGTGTGTGTGTGTGTGTGTGTGTGTGTGTGTGTGTGTATTGACTGAATTGGGTAGCAGGCTGTCACGACGCGTGGCTGAGTCACAGGGAGAGTCCCACACCTCTGATTGCTCTCTGAAGCAGAGGCAGCATCGATTTACACTGGGGCCTCCTCCGACAGCCAGGAGCCATTAGAGCTGGATTAAAGATGGCCCCACAGAGGAGCGGGAGGAGCACAGACCTGCCCATGGGGCTGACACGGGTCACAACATTCTCACTACCACTAATGTACGGGGAGATCAACAAGGAGAAAGCCCTAGTCAGCCTGGGAGTTACAGCATGGGGGTGCCGAGCCACTATTGTTTGGTCTAATGTGAGGAAGATAAGCTGCCTCTCCAAGATAAGGGTCTGAACAAAACAAAGTCTAAACTCCTCTCCATTCAATTGACTACGTACAGTGTCTCCTCTCCTCTCCTCTCCTCTCCTCTCCTCTCCTCTCCTCTCCTCTCCTCTCCTCTCCTCTCCTCTCCTCTCCTCTCCTCTCCTGACTGTAGAGGTGAAGTGCTGGGCTTGGTTCAGCACCGGGGTTTCATTTGACCGAGTTCACGTCGTCTTTCAGTCCAGCCCAATGAATCTCCCTATAACAAACGCCTGTGTCTACCCTGGCCAGGCCAATATCTCCCTATAACAAACGCCTGTGTCTACCCTGGCCAGGCCAATGAATCTCCCTATAACAAACGCCTGTGTCTACCCTGGCCACTCACACTCACACTCACACTCACACTCACACTCACACTCACACTCACACTCACACTCACACTCACACTCACACTCACACTCACACTCACACTCACACTCACACTCACACTCACACTCACACTCACACTCACACTCACACTCACACTCACACTCACACTCACACCCCCTGGAGGCCTTGGGCAGGTTGAACCACTTTCAACTCCTTTCCTCACTACTGTAACTAGGAGCTGCCAGCCTCTTCATATTCAACAAAAAAAGGCCGCTGTAGCTTTGAAAAACAATGACTCTCGGCATCAATCGAGGAGGAGGAGGAGGGGGGGTTCAGAGAGAGATTGTCAAAGAGAGTGTGGGAAAGGGTCTTAGAGAGATGGAGAGAGAGACAAAGAGACGAAAATGGAAACATGAATAGGGAGATTGAGAGAAAAGCAGGGAGATCAAGATGATAGATGAAAAGAGAGATTTGAGAGACGGGACGAGAAATCGCGGTGAGCGAGTGGGAGACAGAAAACAGAGAAGAAGAGAGTCGCAAAGAGTTGCTCGGGACAAAAGAAAAGGGGGGGGGGGGGGGGGGGGATGGGGGCTGGCAAACAGCAGTTCCAGTGGAAGTAGTGGTGTCTCTACGGAGGGAGACGTACAGCACCAACAAACGAAACACCAGCGACGTGAAAACCCTCCCAACACAGCCGATGACATCCCTCCGTCGTCAGAAGATCCTCTATTTACACACCGACTCCCGTTTCAAATTCCTCCTCTCGTTTCCTATCTGCCTTCCTTTCATGTGGGGCATTTCCTTTCAAGCCGCAGCCTTGATGAAAGAGGCGTCGGGACGCATTCCATTTCAGAGTCGCTGCCTAGCACGGGGGTGGGGGGGGGGGTGGGGGGGGGGGGGTGGGGGGGCTACGCTGCAAAGGGTGCAAATTGAAAAAAAGGGGGGGGGGTCGAGAAATAATACACAAAACTGTTCAACTTTGGAAGGCCGCGGCTAACGCGTGTGGGTTTTAACGCCGAGCGAGGGGCCTTCCACGCACAGGGACTCCCCTCCATGCTGCCTCCATTATCATCAGGCTCCACAGTCACGGAGGACAACTGGCGCGGGGGGAAATTGCCTGGCATTACCGCGCTCCATCGACTTGCCTTTCCACGGAGACCTCGACGTCCGCCGGCTCTCCACAGCCACAATGGCCGACTTCCACTTCCCTGATTATCGCCGCGGTCGACGTGGCGGCAAATGTGCCCGCTCTGCCTTTGGTCGTTTGACTTCTTTGTTTGTAGTAAGCTGTGAGTATTCGGTTTGTGTTACTGTTCTGACCAGCCTCCCTTCGCCGGGTCCGTTTTTAGAAGTCAGGCCTCTCTCTCCGGTCCGGTGCTGAGAGGGGGGTCACAAAATGGCAGCCAGCCCCGCCAGCCTGTACGTATAATCACCTCCCACGCCCCCGTCCGCCCTGTCGAGAGTCTGACTCGGAGCAATTAGCGATTTCACGGCTGTGGCTTCTTTCCTCCCCGCTGTGAAAGGGCCGCCCTCACGCACGCACCTGGTTTGTTACACTGTGGTTTTAATCGTTTCCTCAACTCGGCCAGGAAAGGTGTTGTTGTTGGGTGTTTTTTTTTTCCCCTTCTGAAGCGGTCGCAAATGAAGTTGGCCCGTGCCTGCGGGAGGGTGCGTCCGCCCACGTATCGCCTGCACCTGTCACAGGACGGACGGCGAAATTGAACGTCTGCCTGGTCTCCTCAGAACGGCGGTGTGCGTTCTAATAAGTGCACTTGAAACACGCACTCTGAGAGGGAGAATAATGGGCCTGGCGAGGCGCTAAGCCTTAATTACCAATATGTCTGCTGGAGCGCCGTTAAAAGTGGCAAATAACGGGATTATGGAGCAGAACACAAATGAAGAAACCACAGGGTGGAGGAGAGTGGCCCCACACCACCCCTCGGGAAGCCTGATCCCAGCGCAGTGCCCCCCCCCCCCCCCTCCCGTGCAGGTAGGAGAGAGAGAACAGGCCAGAGACTCAAACACGGAGGGAGGGGGGTGCTGTGAATGGAAGAGAGAGAGAGAGAAAGTAGGTAGGAGGTAGGAGGACGAGGGGGGGGGGCACAAAGGAAAAACAGACAGAGAGAGAGAGAGGTTGGAGGTAGCAGGACGAGGGAGGGCACAGAGGAAACACAGACACACAGAGAAGGAGAGAGCGGAATGAGAGGATGAAGGAGGTTTTGATGGTGTTAATGTTCTGTAATGGGCAGCCAGAGAAATGGATCCGAGCCTGGAGGAGAGCAGCACAATGTGTTCTACGACATCTAAAGCCTGAAAGCACCTGATACCACACAGACACTGACACTGACACACACACACACACACACACACACCTTCGTAGCCATTATCTCTGCATGTATCCTGATCATAGCCTAATATCCTGGCAGGAATACTAAGCCCTGCCAGGTCACAATGTACCTTCCTGTGAGTGCGTGTGTGTGTGTGTATGTGTCTTTGATCCATCTGTCTTTGGCCTGTCCCACCTTTGCATCATTCTCTCTCACTCATGCATAGAACAAAAGCACTCAAGGCCCATCCTAATACAGTTAAACACACACACACACACACACAGCCCAGAGTGAGTGCCTCCAGCTGTTTACCTACACTCATGTTGTTCTGACAGACACTAGGCAGACTGATCCTCTCAAGATCCTCCATCTTAACTCAGCTCTCTCTCTCTCTCTCTCTCTCTCTCTCTCTCTCTCTCTCTCTCTCTCTCTCTCTCTCTCTCTCTCTCTCTCTCTCTCTCTCTCTCTCTCTCTCTCTCTCTCTCTCTCTCTCTCTCTCTCTCTCTCTCTCTCTCTCTCTCTCTCTCTCTCTCTCTCTCTCTCTCTCTCTCTCTCTCTCTCTCTCTCTCTCTCTCTCTCTCTCAAGGTCATTTCCCTGCTCTCCTTCCATCCCTCCCTCAGATCCCTTTGTCCCTCTCTCTGTTTTCCCTCTCTCCCTCTTTCATCTCCATGATTTAGCCCTGTGTTGGAGGGCTTCCCTTCATCTCCCCTCCATCCCACTCTCATTCCCCTTTCATCCGCCACGGTCTCAAGCCGGCCGTCTTGTCGATCATTTTTCTTTAGACGCTCCCCCGGTCGCTCTTTTTCTTTACCCCCCCTCTCCCTCCCTCCCTCCCTCTATCTCTCTCCGTCTTTCTCTCCTTCCCTGACAAGGTTCCCCCCTCCCTCTGTGCCACTCCACTCCCCTATTTCTGCACCGGCTGTCTGCTGCCCATGCAGATGGGAAAGGGGTACGTGTGTGTATATGTTTGCTTGTGTCTGGGTGCATGCCAAAGCTATCCAAAGAGACACCCTGAGAAAATTAAAAAGAGATTAAGCTGTCTGTGTGTCTGACAGAGATGGAAATTGTATTTATGTTTTTGAAACCAAAAGTTTCAAATATTCTAGCCCGCGTGTGTGTACGTATTCGACAGAGAGAAAATATGGGGGAGAGAGAGCGAGAGAGACTGCATCCGTCTCTGAGCCTGGCCGAGTGAGTTGCTGTCTGTGTTTTCGGCGGAGGCTTGATTGCAGGATCTGCATAATGTGCTGTCGGCCCGTGCCTGCCTGCCTCTGCCTCTGCCTCTGCCTCTGCCTCTGCCTCTGCCTCTGCCTCTGCCTCTGCCTCTGCCTCTGCCTCTGCCTCTGCCTCTGCCTCTGCCTCTGCCTCTGCCTCTGCCTCTGCCTCTGCCTCTGCCTCTGCCTCTGCCTCTGCCTCTCTCTCTCTCTCTCTCTCTCTCTCTCTCTCTCTCTCTCTCTCTCTCTCTCTCTCTCTCTCTCTCTCTCTCTCTCTCTCTCTCTCTCTCTCTCTCTCTCTCTCTCTCTCTCTCTCTCTCTCTCTCTCTCTCTCTCTCTCTCTCTCTCTCTCTCTCTCTCTCTCTCTCTCTCTCTCTCTCTCTCTCTCTCTCTCTCGACCCAGCAGTGCTCCTGTTGGCTCACGGAGAATACACACTCTCTCTGAGGCACACCTAAAAACAGCCAGACACCCGTCGCTGCTACCCCACCACAGAAATGACCTTCGCCTCAAAATTGAGAGAACCTTTCAGCGGCTGGATTGGTTCAGGTCTGACTGGAGTGCAACAACAAGTTGCACTCCTACTCTCACTCAACTCTCTCTCGCGCGCACACACACACACGCACGCATGCACGCACCTTTCTTCACTCACTCTCCACCACCCTAATATGACGGACAGACAGGCTTTTACTCCACGAAATGGTGGAAGACGCACGCGCAAACAACACACGATACACGCGCACACACACATAAAGACACACACACACACACACACACACATTACGTCAACATTCTCCCCATCAGAACCGCCTCTGTGCTCCCAGCCAAGACGGCCAGCGAGTGAAGACGCCGTCTAATTTGCCTGGAAAGACGACAGACGGCGGAGCGGCTTCATGAAACATGCATGGAGAATCCACAGCGAGGAGGACGCCGTGTGTTTGCCTAGCACACTCCCACTTCCACAGGCAATTAGAAGATCATTCCATGCGCGCACACACACACACACACACACACACGAACACGCAAGCAACATGAAACGTACAGGCCCGTCTGCAGTGCCGACGCAAATACAAGATTCTCTTTCGTTTTTACTCCCATCTGGCCTCTTGACACACGGCAAAACACACTCACTCGCTCACTCACAGACACACTCACTCACTCACAGACGCACACACGCAAACACACAGCCTGTGTTGTGAGCGGGTTAATAATGAATGGGCCCGGTTAAGAGGGGGAATTCTCCCACTTGTTAAATTATTGACAGGCAACATTCTAAAGTGGCGGTACCTGACATGGGGGGCATTACAGAGGGGAGCGAGGGTTCGAGAGGACCCACACGGTCGAAAGACAAAACAAAAAAGAAGGGAGGGAGGGAGGGAGGAGGAACACTAGCGGTATAGTCTAGACGAGGAAGGGCATCGCTGGTGAAAGGAACAGAGATTGAACGGGATTGAATCGAAGAGCGGGAAACTGAACGGGGGGAGAGAGAAGTTCGAAACTGAACTGGGGGGGGGGGGGGGGGAGACGTTCGAAACTGAACGGCGGGAGAGAGACGTTCGAAACTGAACGGCGGGAGAGAGACGTTCGAAACTGAACGGCGGCAGAGACGTTCCATTCTCCCCGTTTCCCAGTCGCCGTGTTGTTGCTATGGGACCGTAATGGTTCCTCCACAAAGGTTGGCGATGTGTTTGTGAGCCATGAATGCCTGCCGTAGCTGCCCGCCTCTCCAGTTAGACCATCACGCACGCACGCACGCACATTATATATATATATATATATATATATATATATATATATATATATATATATATATATATATATATATATATATATATATATATATATACATACATACATACATATATATATATACATACACACACACACACACACACACACACACACACACACACACACACACACACACACACACACACACACACACACACACCCAGCTGTCGAACTGGAAGGAGCCCCTGCGTTGAGTGACTGACAGTTTGGAGTGTGGGAGAAACCTGTCCCCATCCTCAGAGTCACGTGCCTCTGTCAAACAGGCCGAGACAATACAGCAACCACACAGGCATGCTCTGTTCACCGGTGAGTGCTCCTGGCCTTCCACGGTTATATAAGCGTCAGGGCCCACGGCTTTTCAGAGAGACAGGATGCGACATTGCCTACTATGTTCTGTTGAAGCAAGGAACGCGTTTCTGTGTGGAGAGAGAGAGAGGTTCTATTTTATTCCAATTCTTAAAAGCCCCAAATATCAAACCACATCCTATTCAGCATGCTGATTGATTATTTTAAAGATGAAGATCCCTGGGCATGCAGAGCGTGACCTTGTTTACATCATAAACGTAGCCTACGGGGCCGTGTCCACTGAAGGCGTTTTTCCAGCGCCTCTTCCCCGTGTCTTGGCGTGCGCCTTCGTCAAAGCGGTGCGCCTCGAGTCTTTTTCAGCGGCGCGCCCCTTGCGCGTTTCCGTTTTTGGCCGAAGCACTCGCGTTGAAAATAGTTCAACTTTTGTCAAAGCGTGGCGCTGGTCAGCCGGCCAATCGAAATCAGTTAAAGGCGGAACTAAAAATACACCTTCATGAGCAAAATGTATTTTGCGAATTTTCCCGAAGCGGAAACGATCATTTATTAAAAGCAAAAGCCTCATGCACCCAATTTTTTGGGAGGGGACAATCTCTATTAAAAAGTGCAGGACTTCGCGTTTAGGCGCGTTCAGTGGACACGGACCCTTGTATAGGGGGAGTAAAAAAAACTTTAACGTCTTCAGGGAGAGAGAAGGAGCGGGGTGAAAAAAAGGAGTCGGTAGGTGGAGAAGGAGGAGGGGAGGGAGGGGCGACGTCGCCTGACGTTGATTCGAGTGCTTTTCGTTAGCGAGGGAGGAAAGCCGTTTTTTCCGCGTTACCGCAGCCAGCAGCCCAGCGGGTGGCCACACCACCACAATTACAGAGCGCCCACACAGCCCTGCCTCACCGGCTGGCTACAGACTACCACAGACACTCCAACTGCAGCACGTCACAACTACACCTCCCAGGCACAGGACGCACATTACCCACAATTTCAGGGTGGCCAGACAGGGTTATTAAAGCTACGACTGCAACCGAGAATTTGAGGGTTACGGATCGGGTTCCAGAAACAGGAGGTACGCCGCGTGTTTACCAAACAAGGGCTTTTATGTCAATAGGGGAGAGGCTGAGTGCAGACAAAGTCGATTGGTGTGTAACGTTAAGTTGTCCGCAAGTAGACGCATCGAAGGGAGGGCAAAGGCAGGAAGCCACTGCCTCCAATATCAAGAACAAAAACTCAATTAGCCAGCCTCTCCTTTGGCAGCCAGCCTTATTGGGTAAATGACTGCAGGACTGTGGGCTTCGATGGCGTGGCCAGTAAAGTAGATATGTGCTACTACCGGATAAAGAGAGAACGAGAGAGAGAGAGGGAGAGACTGTACTTCATGTGCCAGAGGATTAATGTCACAGTCTTACTGGGTTATTTTCTTTCTCTAAATCGGAGGTTAATCGCATTACTCCAGACATATGGCAAATAATAACGGCACATAAGGAAGAAAAAAAGAAAAAAAGAAGTGTGGGGAAAGAATGCAGAGGGTGGGAGGGCTTTTGAAAAGGTGAGGCTTTGTAAAAGAGAGTGCCAGCCAGCCTCAGGCAGCGGCCAAGGCGGAACGCCGGCTTCCTCTTTTTAGCACCAATCACAGGCGACGGGCTCAACCTGCCGGCAGGCCAGAAACGCTGAATGGCATTAGGAGCACGGGCTTCGTTCAAAAAGGGCGAGAAAGAGGGGAAGGAAAGTGAGAGAGAGAGAGAGAGAGAGAGAGAGAGAGAGAGAGCTGCTGTGGCGTTTGGTCCCCGTGTGAAATCAGAGCGAAGGGAGGCGCTCCTCGTCCTTGGCCGCCGTAATGAGCCCATTGTTCCACAAACAATGTTGTAAGGTTGATGAGCAGAGCGCTGGAGTGCCGGGCGGGCTGGCCCCGGCTCCACTCCACGCTCCTCAGTCAACACCCGGAAAGGAGCCGATCCTGATGAACGCAATTATCCGCTGATGGGGAGGCATTGTTCCGTTGCCCGGAGAAAAACCCCCCGCAACTTCCCTTTTTGTTCTCGCGCGCAACTGACATGAGAGCGCGAAGATGAACACAACGGTTCAATATGGCCTAACATCTGATCCACAAGCAGAGACTGTTAGAGCCCTTTCATTCAATTGTGAGATTAGAACTCACTAATGACTTTCTTTTGGGGTTGTCTCTATTGTTTTTTTTTTGTTCTTTATACAAGTCTCTAGTATTCAGGACTCCTAAACGGGTTAATTCAATCCAGCCTACTCCATTTCAGCACCCACCCCTGTTCTGTCAGACCCTTCACAAAGACATTTTTTCCGACCACGAACTCCGTCACAAAATGGCCCCCCACTCCTGAAGAGCTGTGGACATGCGGAGAGGCTGTTGGTCAGGTCAGTCACAGAGAACTGAAAGACCCCGGACTCGTCTTTCCTCGTTTCCTGGGGGGGGGGACGACGGACGGACACGGAACCTGTTCCAAACATTACAATGCAATGTGGGTCTGTTCTTGAACACTTGGGACCAATCAGAGTGATGGGAGAATGTGTGAACAGAATGTGTGAATATGTGAGAGTGTGAGACCCTCCAGGCAGGTGACTGACTGGTGGCAGGTGTCGGAGGCAGCCTGCAGGGAAAGCCTTCCCTTCACTTAACCCCCATCACAGTCTCCCAGAACGACGCCAGGGGGCTGAGCGGGACGTGACGACACCAGAAGCCCCTCGTCGATGGAACTTCACCTGGCAGCACAGGACGTGTCTGCGCGTTCTTTAGGTAGGCCCCCGTCCCATAGTTTTTTTTTTTTAGAGGTGGTGGTGGTGGTGGTGGTGGGGGGGCGGGGGGGGGGGCAGAGAGGTGTGAGGGAGACAGGAGGCAGAGGGGGAGGCGGATGAAGGACTCAGCAGAGGAATGGTTTAAATACCTGTCCCAGGGACAAGGCCTTCAGGCTGAACGGGAGAGATATGTTAGATCAGAGCCAGCCTGTCTGTACAGGCTTATTTGAAGCATGTGCTGCTTAATCACACACACACACACACACACACACACACACACTGTCAGAGAAATCAAGCTGGCTTTGTGGCTTTAAGTCCTCAAAATTAGGTGGCTTGCTGCTACTGCGCCCTATTGTGGGATCACACACACACACACACACACACACACACACACACAGATATGGATGTAATCAACTCCGGAGCAGGCAGGAGCCCAGAGTGAGAGACGAGAGATATTTGGGTCTTGCCATAATCAGTGTGAGTATGTGTGTGTGTGTGTGTGTGTGTGTGTGTGTGTGTGTGTGTGTGTGTGTGTGTGTGTGCTTGTGTTCTGATCCCTGGATTTTCGTCACAATCTGTCAGACAGATAGAGTGAGGAATAGAGATGAGGGGGGAAAATGGGGGAAACTAATTACAGGAAAAGGTCCTTGGGCCTGAGAGGATGCTTCTCGCGTACTGTCAAACACACACACACACACACACACACACACACACACACACACACACACACACACACACACACACACACACACACACACACACACACAGTAGGTGGCGGTATTATCCTTCCCGACCTGTAGCTCAGTAAAAAGCAGCAGTATCACTAGCCAATCCCAGTCCCCTCTGTCAAGGAGACATACGACGTCATTGGTCACATCGCAAGGCCAAGGTCACATGGGCAGGGGGAAACGAAACAATAAGGAACCAACCCGCCATGCCTTATCGTAGGCAATCTCAAACTCCCCGTTTCCTTGAAGCCATTAAAGGCAGCAGAGACAGTGGTGGTGAAAGCCAGCAACACAATTCAAACCTAAATAGCATTTACGTTTTTGCTTTGTTTTTCCGTGTTTGCTTTCGAGTGACTTATTCACCCCTTTGCGTTTTATCAGCTTCATCTGCCTATGACATACACACAGAACATAAACTGGCGAACAAACAAGCAATTTCCATTCAATCCCACCCTGTTTGAGACATGTCCTTAGGAAAGATGAACCTGGACAGGTCACTGTCCCCCAGCACAACCCAGCACACCCTGCCTTGGATTCAAAACCTAAATTCCACACAAATTATTTTTCCAAGAACAAACGTGTGTTGTTTGGATGCCGTCGTCGAGGCAACAGAATAATAATCATGGCAACGAGAGGCAGCTGTGAAGCCACACCACAGCTGTTCTTTCTCAGTCACATCTGGCAACGAGAACTCATCTCACAACACACACACAAACACACGTAGTCTGCCAAGAGTGGACCAAAGGGTGTATGCCTGTGTGTGAGAGTGTGTGTGTGTGTGTGTGTGTGTGTGTGTGTGTATACAGATGTGTGTGTGTGTGTGTGTGTGTGTGTGTGTGTGTGTGTGTGTGTGTGTGTGTGTGTAACGGAAGTGTTAAGGACCCCAAGGGTTAAAAACGTGTTGAAACAGAGGCACAATTAACATCTCTCCCCTCCCAGTCATAAAAACAGTCCTCTTCGCTCATGTTTGTCATTCAATTACCTTCAATAACAAACATATGCAATGGTAACTCTTCGTCCATGTTTAGGACAACGTCATGATTTAACACCGCGGTCAGTTCCCCTGCGGCCCCAGCAGTGGGGCTGACAGATGGTGTCCTCAGTCAAACTGGGGGAGAGGAGAGGAGAGGAGAGGAGAGGAGAGGAGAAGAGAGGAATCTCCCCCCCCCCCCCCCCCCCCCCCCCCCCCCCCCCCCCCCCCCCCCCCCCCCCCCCCCCCCCCCCCCCCCCCCCCCCCCCCCCCCCCCCCCCCCCCCCCCCCCCCCCCCCCCCCCTCTCTCACACACTCACACACTCACACACTCACACACTCACACACTCACACACTCACACACTCCTCTGATCAAACAAGACAACAGGGAATCAGAAGAGGTAATGTCCAATCAGTCTGTCGGACATACCGACCAATAGACAAATAACGGCTGAAGTATCACATTCTAGGAAAAGTCACGTCTCTCCAACCAATTGAATGAATAAGGCTGCAATTGAACCATCTCACCCTTTCATTTCCCCCTGAACACCACCAGAGGCAAAACTGTTCCCCTTAAACACTGAGCGACAGCAAGCCCCGAACTGTCGACGCCTGGTAACTTTGACCAAAAGGGCCGCACTCACAGGATGACGTGGGCAACTCCAGGGAGTTCACAGTCCACCTCTCACAATGCGCGCTCAGGAGTAGGGGTTCACTCCGAATGACCCCCGGCAGAGTAGGCGCCTGGTCCGACACATCACGTCCTGGAACCGGCTTTTAAGTAGCAATAGAGTCAATAGACAGCTGCTGGGTACACTTCAATACCACACTTGTTTTTTTGATTTATTTTTTTCGCTTCCCCCAAACATCCCTCTCTTCTATACGCTGACTTAAGCCTTCTCTTGTCGTCCCTGCCTCTCGCTCTCTTTCCTCCCTTTCTATTTGGCCCTTCATCTCTTCTGTGCCATTACGTCTGTCTTCTCCCTGACAATCACTCCGCACACGACGCTTTCATCTCTTTCCCACTCGCTACAAAAAGGCAAGCGGAGATGGGCTGGGCAGAGGAGAGAGGAGAGGAGAGAAGAAAGGGGAGGAGAGGAGAGGAGAGGAGAGTGCATGGCTGCTGCCCACTGTTCTCCTAGAGAAAGGACAGGGTAAGAAAAGCTATCCGCCACAGAGGTTGTCTTTTAAAATAGAACTGTTGTCACGGTTCACCTGAGGCAGAAACGTTCCCCCCACATGCTCTGGGTTCTGAAAACTACCCCCCCCACACTGACTAACTACCCCCCCCCACACTGACCAACGACCCCCCCACACTGACCAACGACCCCCCCACACACACACACTGACCAACTTCTAACGCATTCGACGCAAACTGCCCGAAAAAGGAAAACGACAATGGTGCCTCCACTTCATGTTCCCTATGGTTAGCCAATGCGCATGGTGGTTCCAGCTGGCCCCTGCACTAGCATAACATAAGGGGGGTGCTCTCCATAGCCCCCTCCTCCTCTCTGCGGGGGTGCAGCGCCCCCACTGAGACTATCAGCTTACCGGCTCCAGGAAATCCGACAGCATCTCTGTTACAGTCTGCTAGGCAGCCCCATCACGGCACTCAGCTCAGACGTTCACTTCTAACTAGGACAAATACCAAGAGAGTGGGTCCAGAGAGTGAGTGAGTGAGTGAGTGAGTGAGTGTGTGTGTGTGTGTGTGTGTGTGTGTGTGTGTGTGTGTGTGTGTGTGTGTGTGTGTGTGTGTGTGTGTGTGTGTGTGTGTGTGTGTGTGTGTGTGTGTGTGTGTGTGTGTGTGGGCCTGGCCAGAATGCTACTAGGCAGAAACCCCAGGCTGGTCGATCTCGGCTCGGTCTGACACACAAAGGCAGAAGAGGCCCTGAAAACCAATTTGGTCATCTCCTCTCCTGTGTCTCCCCTCTCAGTCTCTCCTCTCTCCTCCTTTGTCTCCCCCTCTCCCCCTTGGTCTCTACTGTCCCCCAACCTCTCCTCTCTCCCCCTCAGTCTCCCCTCTTTGCTGAGTCTACGTCAGTCTGACGAGCGAGGCCCAGCGAGAGGAAGTGGCCACCAGGCCAGGACTGTGCGGCAGAGATGTTATCACACCGTGTGTTTGTTTAGACCCTGCTGAAACAATGGGACTCCATCCATCTGGGCCATGCATGCTCTCTCTCATCAGCCCACAATAGCATTTCCTCCTCCGCCTAACCGTTCAATTCAATTCAACAGCCACACAGACTCCTAAATCATACGGAGTGACTAGCAGGCGCATATATAGACCAGGTCGGGGCTGCGCCCATCTATTTGGTTGTCAGGTCTAAGAGATCTGCACAGATACAGCTTGATTCATTCACCAACCGGTGTGGAGGGTGGGGGTGGGGGGGTGAGGGGAATGCAGCGACTTCAGGTTGCGTGGACTGACTAATGGTGGGGGGCTGAGGGCGTGCTCGAGTCCATCCATTTGGTTGTCAAATCAGCGCCGGGGGTCACTGGCCTGATTCGGATGGAGAATCCACGGTCACGCGCCACGGGTTTGGCGCTCCCCCCCACACACACAAACACACACACACACACACACACACACACACACACACACACACACACACACACACACACACACACACACACACACCCCTCCAACACTTCTGCCCGTTCCGGCTTTCTTTCGCGGGGTTAATCGTCTCCTCCTTTCAAAGATTTCCGGGGAGCGCCACAGCCGGCTCCTCCAGGGCCTTTCTTGATAAATACGGCCGGACACCGTTCCCGAGGGGAACCCGGCAGAGACCAATCGGCTGTCCGTTCCCGACTTCTCGGCAACTTATTAAAAAACCTGTCCAGACCATTCCCTGTCTTCCTTCCTCTCTTCTGTCCACCTAACAGGAAGGCGGGGGATTCTCCCACGCCAGGCTCTCCCCTCCTCATTATCACCCTGCATCTCTCCCGTCGCTCCATCTCGCTCTCTTTTCGCTCGTTCCCCCGTTTCCTGGCCGGGCACAGGGCCTCATCACTTCAGCTCATTAAAAAGGAGCTGTAGATACCTTCCCCCGCTGCCCTAACACTCCTCCTCTCCACCTCCCTCTCTTCATCATCGAGTCCTCTTACCCAACTGCCTTTGCCGGTCAGAATCTAGCACTTCTCTCAAGGCAGACTCATCTCCCTCACGCTGGAATCCGGTTCTTCCCTCTTCTCCCCCCCTCCCCCCCCCCCCCCCCCCCCCCCCCCCCCCCCCCCCCCCCCCCCCCCCCCCCCCCCCCCCCCCCCCCCCCCCCCCCCCCCCCCCCCCCCCTCTTTTGTGTTGGTGGCGGTGTGGCTCCTCCATTGACACGGCGAACACAGCCCCTCTTATCTCTCTCCTCCTCTTTTGAGTTCCCGCTCTTTTGTCTGCGGCGGTGGCGGCGCGGTCTTTCCTGACACGGCCATTCCCTTCCGTGTCTTCCTGTCTCTCTACCGCTGCTCGCCCTCTGCACCTGCAGACACTCCATCGGGGTCCCTGCCTCCGCCTGGCCCGTGCCGTCCCATTTCCCTTTCCTCCTTTATGCTCCAATCTCTATCTCGTCCTCTTTTTCCCTCTCCACTCTTCGTTCCCTCTCTTCCTCCCTTGCAAGTGTTCACGCTGTCGTTATCTCGTCTGTTAAAACGAACGACATGACCGAGCACAGACCCGGAGTCAGCCACGCAAAGCCCCATCCGGCCTGTTCCCACGGTAACTATCTTTTAACAATGGATTCCCGATCCGAAGCTGGGGAGCACCCCCTGCATCCTCAGCAGACAGAGGGGGTGGGTGGGGGCAGGGGGGGGGGGTTTAGTCACTCAATACCTCCTGTTGAGATGGCTATTCAGGTGCCTGTCAGGAGTCATCCAGTCAATGGGTCCTGTTGAACAAACACACACACACACTAGCCATGCAAACAACTCCGAACGCACACGCTACGTCCTGTGAACTTGTGTGAGCACGCACACACGCACACGCACGCACACACACACACCGAGTGAGTGAGTCGAAGGCAAATGCAGGCGGACGCCCACTTAGGCACACTCTCCCGTCCATCCCTGGAGTGCGGGGCCCGATAATGAAGTCCTGTAGTTGTCAGGGCTAATGGAGCCGTCACATTGTTTATTCCTGTCTCACAACCTGGGAGCTTTGGGACCCGCAGCACCGTCGCTTCACAAGGCCTAGTGCTACGGCAGCTCTCCCCTGCTCCAGGGCCTTGTTCGCCTGCCTCGCCCTGCCGCGTCTCACAGCCCAGGAGCCTGGCTCTGGAACCGGATTCCCTGGCTCCTTTCCTGTCAATTCCCCGTCCGTCTTGGAAGACATCCCCCCTCTTCCCGCAACCACTCCCGTGCATCGCTTGGAGCCTGGGAGGACGTCGCCACCCCCCCTGCCCCTCCCCCGTCCAGCCCTTCAGCCTGGAGTCTCTCCATCTTCCCCTGGGAGAGTGAAGATGCCTTCAGCCACCACTTAGCTCGCTGGTTCCCCGGCTGGAGTGACACAGATTGAGAGGGACGCGCCAGAGTACGGGGGTGGGTGTGTGTGTGTGTGTGTGTCATGGTCAATAGCAGGGGGGGGGGGGGGGGGGCAGCGGAGAAGGCTGTGTGGGGAGATGACACATTAGCCCCCATTTAGTTAAGGCGAGGGGATCCCGGTGGTCTGTCACTGACACCAGCCTCCTCCAGCCAGGCCTCTTTCAGGGACACGCAAACACACACCCAGCACACACACACTGTTTCAACGCCCACACAAAAAAACACTATGGACAAAACAGTATTTCAATCCATATTTTCAATAGATCATTCTAGAAATGTGAATAAATTCTTTGCTGGATGCTGTTTACCGGGCCACTAGAGCCTTGTTAGTATTAGCTAGCCCCCCCCTTTATCCCCATCTAATCTGTTAACCCATAGTCGGGCTCAACGCTGACAGTCAGAGGAATGTGGAAAATGTTCACTGCAGGTTGGCCTAGTCAGGAGGAGAGACTCGCCTGGCCCTACCTTTCTACCCCTTAAGCCTCCCCTTCCCCCTTTTTCTTCCTCTCCTCCGTGCTCCTTCCCTCCTTCCCTCCCTCCCTCCCTCCTCCTAGCTGAGTAGATAAAGAGCGGGAGGGGTGGAGGGGAGAGGAGAAAGTAGGCCAACCTGCAAACCTGGATCTACCGTCCACACCGATTTACCGAGACGGGAGGAGGAGAAGGGGGGCTGCAGAGACGCTGAGATGAGATGGAGATGGAGAGCATGTCAGCTACGGGGGCGGAGGCGTGGGGGGGGGGGGGGGGTTGAGACAGGTAACAAAAACAAATAGGCAGGCGAGGTCTGCACAGCTAAAGGCAAACACATAGCCGATGCGGGGGGGGTTTGTTGCGTTCTGGTTGCGTTGGGGTTTACGCCCCTGTCTGTCTAAGGCGATCTGGTATGTTGCCTGTCCGGTCCGTCATGTTCACTGTACATCCACCAGGTAGCTGGTAACCATAACAGGGGCGTAGACCTCTTTTACTTCTGTCTGAGCTTTTGAACCCGATTGTTTTGTTAACGTTCTTAGCAGCCATTCGCTAGCTGGCTACATGTGGACATCCACAGCAGATTAAGAAAGGAATCATGTCCTTGTCATCAAATAAAGAGTTCATTATGTTGGCCGTTTTATTAAGAGAAGAAAGTGTCAAAAGAGAGGACAAACGTACCACTTTCTCCTTTTATACTTTGTTCTCCGTAATAAAATGGCTGACAAAGAGTGGTGTGGCGGTTATGGCAAATACACGAAATCCAAAACAATGTTCAAATTAAAACGACACGTTTTTACAGGTCCAGCACACAAAGACGACAATTAAATCTGTTTTATAAAGCCCGATGCAGGGGGGTAACGTCATCGGTTATTTTTCCTAATAGAAGGTGCAGTTATTAACTCCCCTGCGACCCAGACCCACTCATTGTTGCCAATGTAAATCACAGTGAATGCAATCCGTTTCAACAAAAGAAAGCAGTGGACTTTAATGAGGCAGCCATAAATTGTTCACCCTCGGGCCGCATGGTATTGACTGTGTTCATGCCTTAAGTTACAAATTGGAGGCGCAGCACTGCCGTGCGTTTGACGGCCAAATTGTGCCGAAGAGTTACACAATGGTCTGCGTTAGCGTTGCGTACCTTACATGGGCTATGCACTTGTCTTAACAGAGAAAGAGAGGCTTGAGGAAGAGAGGGAGCGTCAAAGATAGAAGTTCAGAAAGCAGAATAAGACTAGGGGGAGGATAAATCAAGGGGTGAGACGAACTGGGCCGTAAATTAGGAGATGAAGAGAGAGAGAGAGAGAGAGAGAGGAGAACCCGGGGGCGGTGGAGAGGTGGAGAGGTGGAGAGGGGAGGGTGACAGGACGGACCGGAGAGCCGGGCGACGACGCGCCGGCCGCTGGGGGGAGCGAGGCGTCACGGAGAGACAGGGAGCCACGAGGCCACAGCTCCACCAAGGGCATGAATAATCTATGCGGCCTTAAGTACTGCCGCCGAGAGGCAAAGTCGCCCCTACAGGTCTCTGCAGGGAAGACGCCCCCCCCCCGCCCGCCCGCCCTCCCACCCCCATCCCCGGCACCTCTCTCATTCCTTTGCCTGTCTTTTGCTTTCCTCCCCTCCGCTCCCGTCGGCTCCTAAGGCGGTGTCTATTTAAACTGTGCCTTTAATCTGGGAGTGTCGTGGCTCTAATCGCGCCCCCACTCCCCCACTCCCCCTCTTCCCGCTCTCCTTCTCGTCTGAGTCGCTGGGCTGGCTTTATCTGTCCTTCTTTATCATGCCGCTCAGCGCCTCCAGTCCTCCCTCTCTGTATCTAGGGGAAAGGGGGATGAATGACGGAAGGAGAGGTGAGGGAGA
This sequence comes from Aplochiton taeniatus, assembly GCA_017639675.1. Taxonomy (NCBI): domain Eukaryota; kingdom Metazoa; phylum Chordata; class Actinopteri; order Galaxiiformes; family Galaxiidae; genus Aplochiton; species Aplochiton taeniatus. The sequence continues at coordinate 12,349,251 of CM030182.1, forward strand.
AGGAGCAGGGGGGGGTAAGACCCTGGGGGATGGGGTCGTAAAAAGGAGGAAAACGGAGATGAATGTAGAGAAAGGAAGAAATGGGTGGAGTGGTAATGAAGGAAGGAAAAAGAGAGAGAGTGAGAGAGAGAGAGAGAGAGAGAGAGAGAGAGAGAGAGAGAGAGAGAGAGAGACGTGGGTGTGAATGCAGCAGTGTGTGGGTCCCTGGGCACCCGACAGCACTCTGGAAGGTGATGATGATGAATTAATGAAACGCTGACAAAACTACAGCCTGCAAATGAGCAAGAGGCTAGCTGAAACAGGGGGAGAGAGAGAGAGAGAGAGAGAGAGAGAGAGAGAGAGAGAGAGAGAGAGAGAGAGAGAGAGAGAGAGAGAGAGAGAGAGAGAGAGAGAGAGAGAGAGAGAGACACGAGTGAGAGAGGGCGCAAAAGAGAATGGCGGAGGGGAAAAGAAAACAACAGAATGTGAAAAGAACAGAGCGGGGGGGCCCGCGCCAGCCGGGCGGTGCCTGAGGGGCTGGCAGTGTGTGTGTGTGTGTGTGTACACAGCGGAGGGACAAGAGGGGTGTCCTCGAGGGAAGCATTTGCAGAGCCAGAAAACGTGGTTGGTGGACGCATGCCCAGAATACCTCTTTAGAATACCTCCTCTCCTCTCCTCCTTCGCTCCCTCCTCTCCTTCTCCCTTCTCCCTCTCTATTCTTTCTGCAGCTCCCCAAAAAACACTGGCGCATGCCTCTCCCACGCACAGCCAGCCTTCCCAAACCCGGTGCTGGCTCTCACGAAGAGGACAGGAGCAGAGGAAGGCAAGGCCCCTGGGGCACCGGAGGGCTGGTTGGCGCTTTAGGGAAGGTACTCCTCTACCTCTTCTCGCTGTGTGTGTGTGCGTGTGTGTGTGTGTCCATCCAAAAGTCTCTCTCTCTTTGTCTCTGACCACCATGCATGGGAGCCATGTGCAACGACTAAGAATTAAAGCTGTGGCCAACACACACACGTCAGTCTATGCTGTTTTCCTTCAGCTCTCAAGATCCCTAGTCCAAACACTCTGACACAATCACTCGTAGCCTTTTACCCTCTGTTGCTCTCTCCCTCTCCAAGAGTGTCTCACTCTTGTCACTGCTCTCTGTCTCACACCCTGTCTGGGGGGAGTCTCTCTCTCTCTCTCTCTCTCTCTCTCTCTCTCTCTCTCTCTCTCTCTCTCTCTCTCTCTCTCTCTCTCTCACAAAACTGCCTTTTCCAAATCATTGCAGCGCGCACATTCCTCCCGACATGACCTCCTCCCCTCCTGACCTCCGGCGACCTCCGTCTGCTTTCAATCCCCGCCTGCTCTGTCTGAAGCCTTGGAAGGCTCCCCGACCCCTGACCTCCGATGGACTCAGAGCGGACTCCACCGCCATCCGCTACGACCCGCCGTCTTACCGCAGCCTCCGGTATCTTTACGGCGCTAACCCCGGGGGAGCCGCAGATGTAGGCCCTGTGACTCATTCAATTAGGACGGATTAATGCCTGGGGCACAGAGAGACAGCGACACACACCAAGGGTTCAGATGGCATCCTTTGTTCAAAGCGGAAGAAAGAAAGAAACAAAACAAACAAAGAAATAAATAGCTGGATATCAGGAGTTTACGCCCCAGTCGATGTTAAGATTCATGCGACGCCAGATGTGTATCAGAGAAATCAATCAGTGCATAAACGCCCACCCCGTCTCCACGACAACCCTCCTGTGCAGCGCTCCATAAACCCGCTGATCAAACGGCCAGGGAGCTTGCGGCCGTGGTTGTGCATTTCGGCTCCTCCGCCGTAGATCCAGGAGACGAGGGGGGGGGGGGGGCTTTTCTCCGTCCGTTGTTTCTCCGTTGCGCCGTTGGGATCGGGCAGCAGGTCCCGTTTGTAATTAGCCGGTGGAGCGGGAAAGGTCGCCGAGGAGCTCCTTTTAAAAACAACGAGACCAGCCCACGCACGCCGACTAGTCGCTGGGGCTGCAGGTAGCACGCCTGCCGACAGAAAGCTACGGAGCGCGCGGCCTTGACTCCGACTCCGAGCGCCGCCGCCGCCGCCGCCGCTGCTACTGTATTCACCGTTCACAGAGAGGCCCGCTCTATTAACAGCACAAACCAACCATTAAAAGGACTTTCTTATGGTCCTTTTCTTTCACCCTGCGGTCAATGCTGTTCGTCTGTCTGGCCGTGCGTGTGTGTGTGTGTGTGTGTGTGTGTGTGTGTGTGTGTGTGGGTGTGCTCACGCTGGCCTTGGCAGGTCTGCGGATGCGCGTCGGCCGGTTTGACACTGTGGCCTCGTGGAGCGGAGCTGTGCGGCACGGAGAAGCAGCATCAGGCCAAACGCTGTCGCTGTCGTTTCTTTGCCTATCGACGAGAACAACACGGTGTTCGTGCGGTGCAACGCTGAAAGAGCAGCGCGCCACCTCTATGTGTGTGTGTGTGTGTGTGTGTGTGTGTGTGTGACAGCGTGTTTGTGTCATGCAGAGGGGACGAAAAATATTCTAGAACAAGACGTACTGTGTTTTGCTAAAGAACCTTGAGTACCCCCCCCCCCCCCCCCCCAAATCACCACAATTTGCTGTGTGTGTGTGTGTGTGTGTGTGTGTGTGTGTGTGTGTGTGTGTGTGTGTGTGTGTGTGCGTGCCTGAGTGAGTTGGAGAGCGAGGGGGAGGAGGAGCAGGAGCGTAATGAAAATTAGCAGTACAATTAGCCGTATCTATAAAACAGATCTATGGCCTATGGCTTCCCAGTCAATAAACCCCCAAATTAGACCGTGACTAAGAATCCACGGCGACGCTCTCCCCGTTCCCCGTTCCTGAAAAGCCACGGCGGTGAGAACGCTCCAGACTAGTAACTGTACTAACTGTACTAAGAGTAACTGTCACGCCAGCGCAGTGCGTCTGGAGCTCTGGAATAGCCCGCGCCATCAGCCGACAGCCAGGTTCCACTCTCCGTCACACAGCGTGGTGGCCGTGAGGAAAGAGACCTCCGCTGTCCGTTCCGGTCCGGGCTACGACTCTCTTTTCCATCCTCAACCCCCCCCCCCCCCCCCCCCCCCCCCCTTCCTTCTTTTTTTTCTTCTCTTTCCTCCTCCCCTCTCTCTCCCCCAGCTCTGCTGTGATAAATGGGCCCGTCTCTGACCCGTCAGCCCCGTCTCCCGGCCCAGAACAGCTGGGGGCCACATGGGAGCCAGCGGACCCGAAAAGCCCCGGCTATTAGGGCCGCCGACACTGGGTCCGCTGGGTTGGTCCATCCAGGTGACAGCTACAGCACCTCCCCAGGGGGGCAGGGGCCTGCCAGGAATCAAGCACGCCCCACCTGGGAGGGCAGAGGGGGGGGGGTATGACTGACAGGGGATTGACGTCGAGGGCTACGCTGGCTAACCTGTTGGACTGGTGAGGCCAGAGATTACAGACGGCTGCTTCTCATTGTCTCCACTATGGCAGGACACAGGTGACTACAGTCGCACTCTCTCTCTCTCTCTGTCTTTCTTTCTTTCTTTCTCTTTTCTTCTTCTTGTCCTTTGTTGTTTTACTTTGATCTTTTTTTTTTTTTCCACGCAAGTTTCTGTCTTACCGTAATCATTACAACATAATGGGCTCTTAACACTGACGCACTATATTGTCATGGCAACACAGCACAACACTGGTTTCCCGTCTCCCTCCGCCCCTCTTGACCCAGCGGAAGGTCCCACATGTGACAGAGAGCCTCTGTTGAATGGGAGGGTGGGGGGGGGCGTATCCTGTTGACTCAAGATGACAAAAGAACACAGCATAACACATCATACCCCAAACATGCGCACACTCACACACACACACACACATACAAATAGCAGAACTACCCTAAACGCGCGTGTACACGTGTGTTAACACGCACGCACGCACGCACGCACGCACGGCCTTCCTCTAAGCGGTGTGAATCAGGCAGCTTTCGGCAGCAGTATGGGGAGGGGGAGGAGGGGGGGGGGGGGCTGACTAAGACGTTGATGACTGACTGCTCCATCGCCACGTTAATAAATCATCAAAAACAACAGTGTAATTAGTCTACGCTGCATTGGCCCTGATTAATGACAAATGCACACACGCTCACGCAGCAGGCACTTGATGTGATTTTTTTTTCTTCCTTTGTTGGGTTTTAGCGGGCTGGCAGGCCTGCCTACCCTGCCAAACCAGAGGGAAGTTTGAAGGGCTCTCTTTTCATTTTTTGCCCTTTATTTTACAATGGAGCCATGCCATACGGAAACAGCGTGGGGGGGATTAGCGTGTGGCGTGGGGGGGGGGGGGCTGTGAAGGCACCATGGAGAATGACTGCGGAACGGGAGTCGGCGATAAGGGAAGAGAAGGGACAGGCCTCGTTAAAAAGGATGGGT